>CABEEJ010003116.1:12303-23681 GCA_901482245.1 Timema douglasi | reverse complement strand
CCCCCCCCCCCCCCCCCCCAGCTTTAAATCCAGCCCTTCGTCAACTGTTGGGCTAGAGACAATTGTTTATAAATATTTTAACAGGGCTGAAAGAATGAGAGAATGGGCCAAACTGAGCAGTGTTTGGAGATAAACTAGTTTTAGAAATAAAATAACCTAAATCCAAGACATTCATTCATATTCGCCATTTAGTGAACTAATTGCTGAGAGTATTTAAGAGCGTTCATCATATCAGGCCCAACTCATTTCCAAGTTCGCGTGAGCTATTGGAGAAAAGGGGAAAAGAAAAGACCTACGATATGCCAGAAATGTATGCAGTTTATTTGTATTTGAATAATTACTCGAAAATTTCCGTGGTGACGATGGTGGACACAGTGACAAAGTTTCTTGTTAATAACTACAGTATGTTCCTATTATTACAAAATTAAGATTTGTGCACAGTATTTATCTGTGAATACATTCTAAAATGGTCAAAAACTGCCTCTTCAATGCAGTTTTTATCCTGATATAATTTAATATGTCAACAATGTTCAGTATTAGGAACTTCTATTAAATCTCCCATTAATGTTTGATCCATGTGCAATAGTGTTCGTGTAAATTTACTATTTCTATCCGACTCTATCACAGAGGTGATTGTGTATGTTATACACGCCCTTAAGCTGGATTCCAAACTGGGATTTGGAAGAAAGAAGGAAAAAAAGAAATTTGACTGGTCCAAACTCAGATTTGACATCCAGCCTCGTGTATTGGAGGCTAGCTAATAGGTCTCAAAGTTTTAGACTCGCATTGTATTTGACTGATGTTAGTGGAAAAGTTGGGTTTCAAATCCCTGGTGGGTACACACAGAGTGATTTTACCAATTTAATTTTAATATATTTTGTCTTTACATCCTCTTTATTCTTTAGTAAATGTGCATTACCTTTGAGCCAAACTACTTACCTCTATTATTTAGATTAGGCCCTTAGTAACACTTGTGTTTAAAATAAAAATCCTACAAATGGATTAAATGTACCTAATTTTTTAAGTCAACATTTAATTGCCCAATATTCCTGGTACCCGCTTGGGTGGTTGAATGATCTAAAAGGCGTGAATCTCACAACAGAGTGAGCTCCCGGCGATAAGGGAGATTGGGATTCAAATACCAGTAGAGCGTACTAAGGGTGTTTTTTCCTAATTTGTTTTCCACCCTCTATCTCCACGCAAATGCTGGTACACTTCCTCTAAATTCCCTAGCGATATTAGGGCATGTGCGTATAATTCGAACAGGTAGTAATACTCAGTGCTAAAAAAAAAGTTCCTGATTTGTATTTTTAGTCATTTATTTGTGAAAAGGGTGACCTGGTGGTCTAGGGGTAGGGTGTCAGACTTCTCTGCTGGCGGCCGGGGTTCAATCCCCGGTCCCGGCACAGATTTATCTGATTACCAAACCCTTCCTTCACCTCTACAAGACATCTTGTGAATGTGGGGAATGCCAGGCCTCCACCGTGGTTCGGATTCCACGTTGAACTGTAGGTCCTTCATTTCATCTCGCAATCACCCTACCATTACATATTAGCGTAAGTGCATACAACCCGAATGGGTAGTAAGACGTGGTGCTAATAATAATATATATTTGAAGGAATTGTTCTAGG
Organism: Timema douglasi; assembly: GCA_901482245.1. NCBI lineage: Eukaryota > Metazoa > Arthropoda > Insecta > Phasmatodea > Timematidae > Timema > Timema douglasi. The sequence goes on along the minus strand of CABEEJ010003116.1, from coordinate 22,050 downwards.
TTGTATTCTCGACCATTACATGATTTTAATACCTCCAACATTTCAAACTTAAAAGCACAATTTGGTACGTCTATTTCCGGTGAAAATATTGCTGGTGCACCATTTGGCACAAAAACTCAACATTATATCTATGACAGTTAATCCAGCGACTCGTTTGTTTGTTTGTATACGCATTGGAGTCTGGTCGTGACTTATATTGTCAGGTAAAGAGACAAATCTGTATTACACGGCAGGCTTTGCACTTGTTTATATAGGCTACTGGCTATAAATGGTTTTAAAAAATATTCAAAACTTACGTCAACAAAAAAAAACTAAACTTGTGTAGCTTTCTCAATTTTATAGATATTTATAAGTATGCGAGTATAAATAAAGATGGAAATATTGGTGAGACGACTATTTAAAGTACTAACGCCGTTAGATAGAACTAATACTACCTTTCATACATTTGTGTTGTGCGGTTCGTATCTTAAAAATTAGGGCGTTCTGTAATCGCAGAAACGTATGTGACTCTCGTGACACATTTTTATTTATAAAATGAGGTAATAAATTAAATTCACTAAAAACCAAACTAGACAAATACACACATCTTTGAAACATAGACTTGTTTAAGTATAATTAAGGAAGGGTGTTTATTATATTCATCATCCATAATAGGGAAGGCATATTTATGATTTCATTGTCTAAACCTGAATATATCTTAGTGCATAAACCTATTCCTAATTAACAGACAATAAGTTTATCAAGTATTTTAAATTTAGTGTAAAGTGGTGTTTTTAATTAGATAGATATTTTAGATAAATTAAAGGTAAAGATTATTATTTAGTTTTAAATTTTAATTTCTAACCAGAATAGCGTGGTTTTAAATAATGTATGTAATCAATAGCTTTAACATTATTTCCCACGTAAATAGTTAATAGCTTAAGAAAATTAAGAACTGTGCGTGAACATTGGTGTTTGTTCAGAAACCATTGATAGATTATGTTCTACTCTCTATCTCAAGTATTTAATAAATTACACATGAGTTAAAGTTGATTTTATTTCAATCTAACTCTAGTTTTATTGAGCAACTCTTAATAATTAATATAGCATAGCTATGATATATATATTACAGTATTTACATGAATGATAATTTGTAGCTACAATATATATATATATATATATATATGAGATCATCTTTCCACCAAAATAATGTGCTGTTAAAGCTAAATTATATCAAACTTAAATAAGCAAATGGATTAAAATCTAATTTATAAATCAGTTTGAAAACACTTTAATGAGTTTCTGAACAAGTTTGGAAACTAATGTTTTAAAAAAATCAACCTTGTTGGAGTTGTTTGTCTAAAGTTTTTTTTCCCTCAATGTGCCTATTTTTATATTTAGCTTATTATTATATCATAATTTTTAATTTATATTATGTTGCTTAAAATCTGGAATATGATTAACATATTTGAACAAATATGTTAAAATGAGTAATTTAAAAAAATTTCCTGCTATTTAAATTCCATCTTATATTTTATAAGATCACCATCTGCAGTAAAACCATACCATTATTGATAAATAAAAATGAATTCATAATTTGACATAAAACTACTTAAAAGTAATTAAAATATGTTCCAGCCTTCAAAAGAGAATATTATAGCTGAAAAACTCCTACGCAAATGGTCATAAGGGAGAGATGAAATTAATAATTTAGTTTATCTATCATTTAATTTAGATGATAAGCATGTTATTATCTAATCATGTTAATGTCAACTTTTTTTTAGAGATCTAATAGGAACTAAAAACTACAAATAGAATTTCCTCCTGCGCTTTATGAAATACCTAACTACTATTGTTGACAAATACAAATCATTTGGACGTTATTATTATTAGCACCGCGTCTTACTACCCGTTCGGGTTATACGCACTTACACTAATGTGTAATGGTAGGGTGATTGTGAGATGAAATGGAGGACCTACAGTTTAACATGGAATCCGAACCACGGTGGAGACCTGGCATTCCCCACATTCACAAGATGTCTTGTCAGAGGTGAAGGAAGTGTTTGATAATCAGATAAATCTGTGCCGGGACCGAGGATTGAACCCCGGCCGCCAGCACAGAAGTCTGACACCTTACCCCTAGACCGCCAGGTCACCAAAATTTGGACGTTATCTGTAAATACAAAAATATTAACAGTGGGATTAATGTTGATATTTAAATATATTTCATTCTAAAAGGGATGGCACTTATGGATATATGGCCTAAGACGTTAAACTCACCATATATTGAATTTCTGGTGACGTGGAGGTCAAGGTTCGAATCTATATCGAGTGTATTGAAGGATTATTTTACGTCTTCCTCTCAAAACTAATCCGGATGCACCTTCTCTAAGCTCCCCTTTCTATCCTTACCTCTTAAAATAAGTAATTAGTGCACTTTGTTTTGAACGTACGAATAAAAAAAAAAAGTTTTAAAATGTCATACGTACTGTGACTTAACCACGCCGTATTTCCCTCCCCCTGATTAGTGTGGTTGTGGTTCTAAGGGGTGAAAATAAGAAGGGGTGGGGATACTCTCTTTGAAACCCTTACTATTTAACGTAAATACTCTGAAACCGGAAGTTGGCTCACCCACTTGCTGTGAATGGCAGTTTGTTGAGGCAGAAGTGTAATTTGATGATTACAAAGTGTCTGCTTGAATTAATTCATGTTGGATCTCTCTTTAGAGTAGTCTCTACTTTGTAGCGTATTTCCTTCCTTCGTGGTTATAGCTTTTTCCCTTGTCTTTCTTTTTATCTTATATTCTACCAGAGAAGGTTACACACTTTCTTTTAGTATTATCTTAGCTCACAATTCATATTTCTGCATTTAAATGTTCCTGTTTTTATTTTATTTTTTTATATTTACTTTAATTTTTTCTTAAATATTAAATCGCTAAATGGTGTTATATACATTTTTCATTTACTTTATGCCTATTTATCGTTTAGACTATATTCATATTCATACAATTCATGGCACTGAGTTTTAATTTTCACTCCGTTTCTAAAATGCTTAAAATAACAATGACCATCAAGCTTACTTGCTTTGTAAATACTTCAATAACACGTTTGGTTAATTTTATTTGATTAATGAATACAATACAAATTACAGACTATTACAATTTACATATTAATTTAAGTTTAGAGATATTCATTATCATTACTACTATTTCATAGGCAACAGTAAATCTGGTTAATGCACCATTAATGTATGTTTTTTACGTCTAGATTGTATAAATATAAAATATTAAAATGAATGTGTAGTTTTAGTAATACTTTTTACTGTCTTAAAAGTATAATTTATTATTCTACATTTTATTGATTGAAACACTTTCTTAGTTTTCCAAATACCACGAAAGTTATGGTTTCTAGAGAGAAAATAATAAAATATTGTTTTCACTAATGTTGTTATATATAATTATTTTTCCTAGCCATACAAGAATACAGATTTGTAATAATATTAATGCACTTTATATTTTGTATTTTGATAGTGTTTTCTATTCATTTGTATTAAATATTCAAAATGTTCTTTTCTTTGTTCTTGGTTTTCCTATCACCATAGAAATACTACTTCAATTTCTGCGTTTTATTTACTACGTACTTTGGACGTCCTCCAATTGAAGCCTAGGTCTCTAGCCTGATTTGCAATTTAAAGTAATCTCCAATTTGTCAAGGTTTTATGTCGTAATCTGCTCTTGTAGAATTACAGTCTAGTCCTTTGAGACGGAGAGGAGTACACGTGTCCAATTTTGCAGCTGCGTAGCAAATTAAATTGCCTCAAATAGGCTTATGCAATTTTAATAAATTTAAACTTCCATCACTCTAGTTCTATTTATGGGTTTAGTAGGCCTAATTTTGTTTCATACAAAACAATGAGAGCCAGTTTTAAAATAATTAGAAAGTGTTCCGTTAATTTTTACAAGCTATTTTTACCTACTTCTAATTATCAACGCAGATATTGGGTATTATGGTTATAATAATTAGTTCTTTGATTCGCAAGTATGTTTGTAAAGGAAAATATTCAATAATTTATGGATGTGTTTTAAAATTATTACTTTATTGAGATAGTATGTTTAAACTAAGCTAAAGTAGAGTTACTAAATTTGTAATTAATCCACCACTAGTTAAATAAATTATTATTATTTGAAACACATATGACAAAATCTAATTATCATTACAACATAGTAATGATTTAATATCAATTAAATAGTTTAGAACCTTAAATTTAACAAGATGTAATATGAATGAATGTTTTTAGTGGTAATCTTATAGTGGCAGTGGTATCTGAGATAATTTTTGTTATTATAATATCTTCAATAAAACTATCTTAATAAGGGATATTTTTATTATTTTTCACATTAAAAAAAGTTATTAGAGCTAAAGTTTGAATCGGGTGTTTCTTTAAAAATATCCTTATTATTAAAATGTTAATGTCGACCTTAAATATTCTCAGCCATATTTGCAATACACAAAGCCTTAAAATACATATAATTTTATTAATTTTAAATTCTTGGATAAATTTAATCATATTCACGAAGCACCTGTCCCTCCCGTATATCTATTGCACACACATATATATGTATATATATAGTTATTAATAAAACTCGGTGGCTCTCCAAATTATCGCAGATTTTTACCAGATTTCATGGACTCTTCAAGCCTTTATTTCCTTGTCGTGACTTTGTTAAGCTTTCCACTAAAGCTTTATTAAAATTTGGGGAAATAGTTTATTCATCAAAAGATACGAGATATTTGTAAATATTTGTATAGTGGTTCTATGGAGATTTAAATTGGGTACGTTGGTTATGCCATGGCCCTAAACGGGTTTGCGACAAATGAAAGTTTGTAAACATGGCATTAGTTTGTTTAAATTTCAAATAAAATATTACTAAGCAATAATTACCAAAGTTTTAGTTTTCGTGAATTTATTAACATTAACACTACACTCTTTAAAAAAATCGCAACTTTGCGAATCCCACATCTTATCCTAATTTTCTCATTTATGAATAAGTTTAAATTAACTTTTATCCGTTAGATAATTCAAAATGTATTTACAATGTTTCTTTGCTTGGGCTAAATAAAGCTCTTTTCTCCTGTCGGATAAGGTTATTTATATAGGGAGTGATATAATCTTTAAAGCATTGCTTTGTATGAAGCTGGGAAATTGTCTCTTGAGGTAAAAAGAAAAGAAATATTTGGAAAGCTTTAAACTGAGAAGGAATATAATTTGGTCAGATACGATGTTTAGTGAAGATTTTCGATAAAGAGTCAATGAAAATAGAACCATTTTACAGGTGATTGTACAAAGAGAGCCACCCTGGATTGGTCAACTATGAGAATAAATGTCTTATTGAGTGAAATTGTAAGGCCAGGTGAAAGGGAGATAGAGGTTCAGAAGGACCACGAATTCATCTGATGAGGACCTCAAGTAAGGGAATAAGATGCAGTTCAGGATTTTAAAAACAGAATCTGCAGATATATATTGGAAGACTCAATTTGAACAGGGTAGCGGATATTTCGAAAGAGAGAACACCTTCTTTATCTTATAAACATATTTTTGACTATAAACTTAATTAAATATAAGATTACAAAATATGTGACGTAATTTAAAATAATACTCTTCAAAGCTTGGTTTCTATTTAAATATCCATCTTTCAATTATTGTTTCAGTATACGTAACTCTCTTATGGAACTACTTTATTTACTTCCTTGTTTTGCCTGAGGAACCTTCTTACAGAGGTTCCATCAATACAATTTGCGTCCTCAACAAAGGGATCTGAAACATTTGAAACTCTAACCCTTTACATAAACTTCGGTTTCCTTCCCTCAGGCAAAAAAAAAAAAGAGTATATACGTTTCTTGAGAGCGTGGCAAAGTCTTTTAAGCTGTTTCTCTTAGCTCTGCGTTTTCTCATTACTTAAAGCCATTACAGTTTTAACGACTTCTGTTAACGTCGTCTGTACAATAGTGTCAAAGTTAGAAAACTCCCACTGTATAAGTTTTTCTTGACATTTAGTTTCTCTCAAAATGATCCGAATTTCAAAACAAGATATTTTTATTTAACTGATCTAATATTATAATTGGCCAGTGGAACGTTGAGTAAATAATGGTATTTATGTTTTCATTATATTTTACTCGTTCAGTTGTAAAATCACGCATGGCTGCAGCCTTCAAGACATGACTATGTTTTTAACCACTGAGGGTGACCTGGCGGTCTAGAGGTAAGGTGTCAGACTTCTGTGCTGGCGGCCGGGGTTTAATCCTCGGTCCCGTCACAGATTTATCTGATTACCAAACCCTTCCGTCACCTCTGACAAGACATCTTGTGAATGTGGTGAATGCCAGGCCTCCACCGTGGTTCGGATTCCACGTTAAACTGTAGGTCCTCCATTTCATCTCACAATCACCCTACCATTTACACATCAGCGTAACTGCTTATAACCTGAACGGGTAGTAAGACGCGGTGATAATAATAATAATAATAATAATAATTTAACCACTGAGCTGCCCTCCACCGAAGTTCATCACGTGACAAGGGTCAGTCAGTCTTCACCCACGGCTCGTCCTGGTAGCCGTGGTGTAGGCTTTAATTAGCAACAGGGTTATATAATGTCATCGTGAGGCCTGGACACTAAGTGCTATTTATTTCAACATATGCAGTATTATTCATAAACTAAGAAACTTTTTGACAGGTACAAAAGTTAATAAAACAACAATTGTCATATATTTGTACGTCCATCTATGGGATATTGATATTGAGGACTATGAATGGGAGGGCCAGAGAACCTCTCCAGTCCTCTGTATTAAGTCTTGTTTACTTCGCTCTGTGCTAAGGCAGGCATATCAACTCGTTTAATTTAAGGATCAGTATTTAACATTCAAAATACTAAAGAGTCTACATTTAAAAAAAACTATATTGTCACTATCATAAATAAAAAATCCAAATTAAGATCTTATTACTACAAAAATAAAACGTAGCTTCCCCATATAGAACAATAAAAAACACTCAATATATTCTATACAACATTTGAAACCTTTTATTTGAAACAATAATGTTTATGCCAGAATATAAATCTTAGGTGAAAGTCATTTTTACAGTTGTTGATTATTATTATTATTATTAGCACCGCGTCTTACTACCCGTTCGGGTTATACACACTTACGCTAATGTGTAATGGTAGGGTGATTGTGAGATGAAATGGAGGACCTACAGTTTAACGTGGAATCCGAACCAAGGTGGAGGCCTGGCACTCCCCACATTCACAAGAAGTCTTGTCAGAGGTGAAGGAAGGGTTTGATATTCAGATAAATCTTTGCCGGGACCGAGGATTGAACCCCGGCCGCCAGCACAGAAGTCTGACACCTTACCCCTAGACCGCCAGGTCACCTACAGTTGTTGATAATTACGTATTTGTAAGCAAAGATCTTTCGGGTGTTTGATTTCATTCATTGGAGAAAACAACCGTTAGGATACGTACAGTAGCCCCATGGCTTCTTTGGTGCTGACTGACAGCTTTGAAAAGTTACCAAACCAAATTATGTATTCCTACGCTGAACCATATGATCTGCGAAAACATGTGTTGAGCAGCTGTCACTTCTGAAAGTCAAAATTTAGGTATATACCTAAATGTTGACTGTCAGAAGTCAGCTGTGAGCTGTCAGTCAGCACCAAAGAAGCCATGGGGCTACTGTATGTCGATGTACTGCCAAATATTGCACATATTTGCAGAACAAATTCAACAATTTTTTGGTGATCGATACATGTTGAGGAAAGAGTACAGGTTTGGCACACTAATTTCACATGCCAGAATTATCCAAATCATTCCCGAACATCGCATTCCGTGATGTTATGTTTGCTTGGCGTGTTGGTCCGTCATTAGGTCGTGCGTGGGCTGCACAAAATCATGGCTATGTCTTCGATTACAACATGCCCTCACCAAGGTATACTTGATACGGTCTAGTATTGGTCTTGATAACTTCTTTAGTTTACAGCTCACCCACCCCGGTGCTCCAATTAATATTTGACCAGATTCACAGGAACGATTATGTAACGCGTTTGTGGGTCCTGGCAGGAAATATACTTGTAAAATGAATACCTTTGAAATGTATATAATCTGTAATAGTTTATGATTTCAATGTATTGTACAGTAGCCCCACGGCTTCTTTGGTGCTGACTGACAGCTCACAGCTGACGGCTTTGAAAAGTTACCAGACCAAATTATGTATCCCTACGTCGAACCATATGATCTGCAAAAACATGTGTTTAGCAGCTGTCAATTCTGACAGTCAAAATTTAGGTATATACCTAAATTTTGACTGTCAGAAGTCAGCTGTGAGCTGTCAGTCAGCACCAAAGAAGCCGTGGGGCTACTGTATATTAAAGATGTCTTGTCCCCACCGGGTGCGCGTCACGCGACTCACCTCCATGAATCATTTTGCCACAAGCATCCCCTCCCCTCTGTATCGACAACAATGGCGGTGGGTGTGGCGAAGCAATCAACAGTAATGAGTGACAAGGAAAAGGGAGAAACGGGAAGAAAGAGAGAGAGGGAGTGCCTTAGGGCCGCAGCGTGGAACACGGATTCAAGGAAGCTTCTTTGCGTTTGTTTCCTTTGAGGGAGCTTCAGCTTACTAATTAACATTCACGTTACCGACACGTGCTTTAAATAATAATAATAATATTTAGCACCGCGTCTTACTAGCCGTTCGGGTTATACGCTTTAAGTACTAATTACTCTAATGGATTAGGAATTTGGAAGGTTGAATTAGAGGAAGTGAACACGCATTTGCGTGGAGGGAGAGTGGAAAACCATTTAGGAAAAACCACCCCCAGTTCACCCGACCGAGATTCGAACCTCGATCTCCCCGTCCTCAGCAGTCGAGCTCAACACAAGCGCGTTAGCCAACTACGCCACCGAGGCGGGTCGTGCTTTAATTTTCAAGCTCATTTAGTCTAGGTTTATTGGTGACGAGGTTAGGCCTTGAATCCCGGTCGGATGTACTGAAGTTTTTTTTTCCTAAAGGGTTTCCCAACCTCCCTCAACGCAAATCTGGATACATTTCGTATCACTCTAACTTACTCATCTGCTATCACATTATATTATTTAATATATATGCATATAGCACTTTCAAAGCTGGTACAATGAAAATCCGGTAGCCAAAAGCTGAGAAAAAAGCTAAAATGAAAGATATTGAAGCCGCCATTTATAAACAAAATGGTGGATGTAAATTTTAGTTAACCTTTGCTAACCGGACATAGATGTTACATCCATGCCAGTACAACGGGTCAACCTAGATCCCGTGACGCTGATGAGAGGAAGGAGGGAAGATTTCTGATGATTACATAGTGCTATATGGGGGGAGGTGGGGATCGATACATTCAGTGTTACGTAAAACATATCTCATCTAATGTTGAAAACATAATTTTATTGTTTAGAAACTAAACAAATATAATAAAGAAGTGTTATAAAGTTCTTTGAAACCATTTATATTGGGCTCTGAGTACTACTAGATATGAGTCTTTTAGTGTCACTACAATGTCCTTATGAAATAATTACATTGCTTACTTGGTGTTGTCGGTGACCAGGCGGTCTAGGGGTAAGGCGTCAGACTTCTATGCTGGAAGCCGGGGTTCAATCCTCGGTCCCGGCACAGATTTATCTGATTACCAAACCCTTCCTTCACCTCTGACAAGACATCTTGTGAATGTGAGGAATGCCAGGCCTCCACC
>CABEEJ010003116.1:0-11332 GCA_901482245.1 Timema douglasi | reverse complement strand
GTCTTACTACCCGTTCGGGTTATACGCACTTACGCTAATGTGTTATGGTAGGGTGATTGTGAGATGAAATGGAGGACCTACAGTTTAACGTGGAATCCGAACCACGGTGGAGGCCTGGCATTCCCCACATTCACAAGATGTCTTGTCAGAGGTGAAGGAAGGGTTTGGTAATCAGATAAATCTTTGCCGGGACCAAGGATTGAACCCCGGCCGCCAGCACAGAAGTCCGACAGCTTACCCCTAGACCGACAGGTCACCCATTTGAACAACTAAAAGCACTGTAATATTATAATGAGCGAATACAAGTTCATTGGTTTTAAATGGCAATCTAGATTTTTTTTTCTAATCAATCTGGCCTAAACGCATATATTTTTTCACCGTGGCTTATTACATGTTCAGGTTATAGACATATATGATAATTACTCTAATGGAGCATGGACGAGGATTGAAGCGTTTTTGAGGTAATATACCAGCATTGGCGTGGAAGGATGGTGGAAAACCAACCTCAGTAGACCCAACCGGGATTCAAATCGCGATCTCCCCATCATCAGCAGGTCAGTATAACACGAGGGTGATGCCTTAGACCATTCGACCACTGAAGCTGATTTCACGCATTTTAATTATGCTAGTAGAATAGGGAAGAGGAAGGTTTAATTCAGGAGAAATATACCCGAATTCACATAAAGTTGAATTGGAAAAAAAAGTTTCTTAATATTTCTTTATGTTTATTTTTAATATAATTAGTTTAAAAGCGTATTTCTTAAATATTAATAAAACTCAACACTTTTTAATTACTAAGTCAATACAAGCCTAATTGAAATGGGTTACTGAAACAAAATCTTCTTACTTTAATAAAAATTATTCCCACATCAATAAATTTTAGAATGTATTTTTCTTATTTCGATATTTTCAGCAAAACTTGTAAAACTTGGCCCTGTTAATATTGACTGTAGACGTCAAATCATGAATCACTTATATGCTATTAGAATTATATATTTATACCAAGTCAGTCTTAAATAGTATAAAATATAAGTATATTTCTTTGGATACCATTAGCTCATTTATTGGGGTCCGACTGAAATAGGTTACCATTTATCAATCAAAAAACTATGTTCAAACTTAATTTGATTGAATCCTAATTAAATTTATATTTTTTTAAATGGCAGAACTTCTCTAGATCAGTTAGTCTGATTACAGGAATAAAATATTCGAATAATCAATTCTCCTTTCTGGGATTTAATATGGTATAGACAGCAAAAAAATAAATATATATTAATGTCTTACTTAGAACAAAATGAGTATTATTAGGTGTTTCAAATTTGTTTGAATCAGAAAAAAAAAATCTAAAATATAATTTTGTTACATTTCAAATTATTTTAGGTGCGTTTTATTGGGTCTGTCAGTACAAATAAATGCATGGTAACCTTGATAAGTGTAATAATAAATGCTCTTATAATTTTATAACGATGGTTGTAATAGTTTGGGAAAAAATACTTTGGACCCTTTTAATCTCAAAATGATTTACAATAAACAAGAGTAAATAACAAACACTGCCACGTCTTGGCAGATGTCTGTTTATATTCAGAGTCTAGTCGATACAATCCAATTAGTTCAAATGTTTTAAGAGGGAGACAGACAAATGGTGCTTCTAGTATATATATTTTAAAGAACATGGAAAGGCTAAAAAAATGTTAACGTTCTTACCAAAAGATACATTAAAAAAAATTCCGTATTCAACAACCAATCAAACCTGCCTCGGTGGCATAGTTGGCTAACGCGCTTGTCGTGTTGAGCTCGACTGCTGAGGACGGGGAGATCGAGGTTTGACTCTCGGTCGGGTGAACTGGGGGTGGTTTTTCCTAAATGGTTTTCCACTCTCCCTCCACGCGAATGCGGGTTCACTTCCTCTTATTCAACCTTCCCAATTCCTAATCCATTAGAGTAATTAGTACTTAAAGCGTATAACCCGGACGGGTAGTAAGATGCGGTGCTAAATAATATTATTATTATTATTATTATTATTATTATTATTATTAACAACCAATCAACACTTCCAAGTCTAACAATACCCCTGTGAGATGTGCTCCAAATGTATCCCAAGAGAGATAAAATTTGAAGGAAGTATATAAACATTCGTCTTCAAATATCAACCCCTAATGAAGGCGTCCCTGTTTTTGTTGTTTTTAGTTTCTTTATGTTCGTCGATTGTTGTTTACGTTGGGCTTGAAACTTACAACAATATACCTTTCTTCCTAGCCTAACTTCCCCTGTATTCGTCACAGCTGCTTCTTAATAGTCATTGCTCGATGGGGTGGGGGATGTCGAGAAGAAGTTTTGAAGGAAAATTGGGAGTAGGGAGTTGAAACAATATAACAGCGACGGAGGATCGTGTGTAGTGAATGACAAGTAGGGGAGAGGTGGGTAGGAGGATCGATATATCGACCGTACAGAGGGTCGACTGTATGTGGCAGCTAGCCAGAGGTGTTCCCCGTACGCTGACGTGTGTAATGGAATAACCTGTTTGATCTCGTTCGACCGAACGTCCTTAGCGTCGTCTCTGCGAGAAAGTGTTGGTTTGTACACATCCTGATGAGTATGGTTATCTTTGTGTACCGTTATTGGCTCACAAACCGCATTTGTGGGCACGCGGATTAAATGTAAGGTTCATCTAGTTTGGTTTTCCAGTCATGAGGGGATCAGGGTTTTAATCCAGGCGGAAAGTGCTGATATTAGTGTTTCCTAAATTATGTTTCCATTACCACCTCATGAAAATGGGGGTATATTCACTCTTAAGTCCCCCTTATCTCATCTCTACCTCATTAACGAGGTTAAATTAATATATCCTGGGCAAGCGGTGAGATACAGTGAGAGATAATGAGCCGAAAATGACCGAACTCGATTGAGTATATACATTAATTTGGACACCCTTCGCTTATAAATTGTGGGGAGGAGGAAGATCACAAACCAAACATGTTTGTGTCCTTGTATATGTGTGCGTGTGTGTTCAAATAGCATACACACACGCAAACACGAGTACGATTCTAGAATTGTTATTTATAATTGTTTAACTTTGTATAAATTCATATCATTCTATTTTCAATGAATATCTCTTAGCTCAGGCTTGAAAAAAACCCGGGCTATTTAAAAAATAAGTTGGGCTATATTAGGTTTTATTAGGTTTGTTGTGGTGTGATTAAATATATTATGAATGTTATCTGATTTAACCAATCATTCAAACATATTAATTAGTGCCTAGACTGTTACTTTACAAAGAAAATAACGTCCACGCCTAACAATAATATTATATTTTAGAAATCAATTTTTTTTAAGGAATTAAAACAATAGACACTGGTTAACAAAATTCAAAATAAAACTTTCATTCAATCATGTTAGTAAAACTTGATTCTTAGAAAAGAATGTTTTAATTTTAAATTGTATGTGTATTCTTTAAAATATTCAATAATATTAGTTTGATCTAGTCCTATGTCAGGATGTTTAATTCCATTTCCAATCTATCTGCATTTTTATTTAAAGTAGTTTATCATATTTTAAATATTAAAAGGAAAATAGACTAACTACTTTAAAAAAATTAGACAATTGCTTTGTATTCAAAATATAATAAGTTTTTTAAGTGGGTATTTTTTAATAAAAATCCATGTGGTTTTTTGGGTGGCTGGATAGAAATGTATCAGCCCTGTCTTAGCTAACTCTCTTTGCTCTAATTATATGCAATTTTAACAAAAGGCTATTGCATCCATATTATTTACCTTTACATTTTTATCTTTATTGTTAACTTATATCGTTGACGTGACTTAATATGAAATTTATTTAATTTTACTATAAAACCACTTTTTAAATTACACTTTTACATACCATTGTTTGTTACTTGTAAACAACAGGAAACCCCCAAAACAACATTACTCAATCATTTAAGGTAATCTTATATTGTTATATTTCATTTCAACATTAGTTAATCACTAACTTCCAATACTTAACTTAAATAATTTTAAAGATTAGACACTTCACAAAGATTTTGGTTTATTAATAAATAAATAAGTGTTTAGTTTATCATTGGTTTTATTTATAGTTCTTTCCCTAAAGCTAAAGGACTGGACTTTGTAAATTATAGGGAATTAAACACACATGGAATTGTATTAACTTTTTCACAATTGTTTTGTAAATTATTGTAAAATTTTACTTAGTATAATTTATATTTTTATTGTCTTTAGGTTGAGTAAACTATAATTTTGATCGTAAGAAGAGTAAATGACTGTCACAAACGTTAGTAAGACTACATTGATTTATTCATAACTCAAGTAATGTGATTTACATCTTTAACTTTCGATATATATTACAAATAGGCCTAACTTTAAAATAATAATAAAGTAAAATGCCATCAACTTTGACCACCATTTTTTGTTATGTATTTATTTGTATTTTCTAAACTTGTTCTTCCGACAAGAATTAGAGTAACCTGGCCAAACGCATTGGGGGGTGGTTTTAACCTTTATAGTTATCACATTTATTTTATTTACATCCTTGCCAGAAGAATGTTGGTGCATTTCCAATAAACAATCCTTATTAATTTTAAATTATTTTAAGTAAAATCCTTGTATATAATGTTAATGTAAAAATAAATTGTTTTTATCCAAAGTAGTTTTAATTTGGTCTATTACGAATTATTATTAAAACAATTTAAAAGATTTACCCACATTTTAATTTATTGTACCTTTTATTTTAACGATTAACTTTCAATTAGAATTAGTTATTGTATTAATTAATGCATACTACCAAGGTTTTAGGCCTACGCCTTAATTAGAAATACAAATATAATATGCTATTATTGATAAATAATAATATACTATAGTATACATATGTACACACTGAAATAATGTCGAATGGAAACGACTACAGCTATGTGTAATTTTGAGATAGAACCCAAACCCGGCCTTCCAAACATTAACCGAGAAAAAAAGAAGAAACCGACCCTCTACTTTCTTTGTCTCGGAATCTCTTTTTGGAAAGAATGTATACCTACCCGTCAGTCAACCCTACAGGAGACGAAATGTACAGCTGTACACAAGTTGAATCAATAGAGGGGGAAATGGAATTGAAGTTTTCTACACGCACGAAGCGTAGCGGATTTGAAACAAAATAGAAGGTATGGGGGTTCCCCCTTAATCTCAAAATCTTTGGGCCAGTCTCCGCAGGCAATTTGTTGGTTAGGTAGACTACATAAATTTTTAACCTAAGAGCTAAAAAATTTACTATAACTACTTCCACGTATTCATACATCAAGTCATATGATCTACACATGTCACTTTAAATAGATATTATCAATAACTATAAAGGTGACCTGGCGGTCTAGGGGTAAGGTGTCGGACTTCTGTGCCGGGACCGAGGATTGAACCCCGGCCGCCAGCACAGATTTATCTGATTACCAAACCCTTCCTTCACCTCCTACAAGACATCTTGTTAATGTGGGGAATTCCAGGCCTCCCCCATGGTTCAGATTCCACGTTAAACTGTAGGTCCTCCAGTTCATCTTCACAATCACCCTACCATTACACATTAGCGTAAGTGCGTATAACCCGAACGGGTAGTAAGACGTGGTGCTAATAATAATAATAAAAATAATAATAACTATAAAACTAGTACGACCTCATCTCAGAGAAAATATATATTTTTTCTATAAGTTATTCCTCTGAAATTTAGAATGTACAAGTATGTCTATTCTACTTTGTTTTTACCATAAGTACAAGTGCCTAAATAATACACATTTCTGGTCACAAAATAATATGGCTGGCCTTTCAATCTGTCCCACTGTAAGTCGACTACGCTTTGTGGCTTTAACTTTACTATATGCGTACCTCTGTAATTAGTGTGAGGTCATGTATTGATATAAACATGCCTTTGAAGACAGAGCATTAAATCTCTTTCGTATGATTACATTTGTTATATCATAATACTCACGTTATCTGTTGGCTTCCGAGAGCTCAAATCTCGCTGAATAGCACGTTCTTATTTAGACTCGTAATTTAATTCCCCTCATATTAGTCAAAGTGTAGACGTACTTTCGTTAGAGGGGAATGGTGCGTGGAAGCTACAAAAGAATTTAACTCAGGTAGCGAACGACATATTCTCTTAAACTTCTTAATTATACCAACTTCTAGTAATCCGAGAAAGGCGCCTGGAAAGGATAGGCCAACCTCAATACAGCAATGCATAGCGAGTTGCCTACTTACCTCCCTAATGAAATTAATTAAACAAAACTACCATCTTCTATACGATTTAAATACTTTGTTTGGACTTCAAGAAGTGAAAGACTTTTTAGACTCATAAAGTGCCATTTAAAGTAGTGTTTTTTTTAGAAAGAAACATTAAAAATCATATGGTTTATAAGTCATTTAAGAAACGAAACAAAAATACAGCATACACATTTGAAGAGAAAAACACCGGCGAATAAAATCATTAGTTTAGATAATTATAAATCAGAGTATTTTAAAAAAAATAACTTTATTATATTTAAAAATAAGTTAAACTATACGCATGTAAAATATCAAGTTTTTATAATATTATTCATAGATTTATTTATGATCAAAATAAAATTTGAAAACTAAAGTTATTTGGATAGCGTATCCTACTCGAAAGAACTATTTATTTCATAAACGGTGGCTTCTGACAGAGAAAACCTGATATTATTATTAGTTCCGCGTCTTACTACCCGTTCGGGTTATACACACTTACGCTAATGTGTAATGGTAGGGTGATTGTGAGATTAAATGGAGGACCTACAGTTTAACATGGAATCCGAACCATGGTGGAGGCCTGGCATTCCCCACATTCACAATATGTCTTGTCAGAGGTGAAGGAAGGGTTTGGTAATCAGATAAATCTGTGCCGGGACCGAGGATTGAACCCTGGACCCCAGGACAGAAGTCTGACACCTTACCCTTAGACCACCAGGTCACCGAAAACCTGATAGATACAGGGAAATTTTTATGTATGGAAATCTCAGAAAATTCAGGAAAATTTATAATAAAAGTTTGTAACCACCATAAAATAGTATTTGATGTGAACATTTTTAAGAATATATTTTGTATACTTATTATATCTGATACACAGCTGTGCAGCTTTAGTGGAAAAATCAGAATTTGACTTGAGCTAATTTCTTACAAGTTACTTTCACTGTAGTTTTCATATCCTCTCTCAACTCTAATTCAGTTGCATTATATAAAATATTCCCTCCTCACCTATGTCCCTTAGATTAAGTCGTTAGTTAGAATTTGATTGGCTGTAAATCATTGATACGATCAACACGAGTCACTAAAAAACTAATCAAGTGGGGTGGCAATGAATAAGATACCTATAGTCCAATTTTCATAAGAAAAACCTTATCTGACAACTAAAATAAGTTACTAGATCTACTTTCAAATATTTATACTTCAAGTCATGTAATCCACAATTGTCACTTTTGATATATATTATCAATACCTATAAAATAACAGTAATAATATAGCAAAATGTTAGGCCTATTAATTTTAGCCACAAAAGAAAAAGTTGATATTTTCTTAAAGGCCACTCCTTTGAAAATTTGACTGTACATAAGAGTAAATGCATCAACTTTCAGCCGAAAATAGGATTGAAAACCACTTTCATTGTGAGCAATAAAATTGGAACCAGGCGGGATTTCAACTCTCTATTAAGAGTAATACACGCCAGTCCAAAAGTCTGGCACTTATATAGGTTTAGCTGTATATTAAAATGTATTATTTTAACTATTAAATTAACAAATTAATAACTACCCACGTCATCGGGCACGTGGACTCTCAGGCTTATCTATCTTATCTTATCTGACATATTTCCTCTCAATTCTACCATCATAATTCTTAGCCCATTAGTGTGGTGAAAGGTTTACAACCCAGAAAGAAAGAAGGACGCGGAACAAAGTAAAGCCCCACATTCCGCATCGAATAGCGTGAGCTTAAACATGGACTTTCGTTCAGTATAAAACCTTCCGCCGTAAAGAGACGGATCAAATGTGGCCTTTCAGCTCACGCCGTTCGGTTGTTGCCCGACTCAGAATATCTGTCTTGACAAGTTACGCCAAGCTAGGGCATCTGCGAAAGGGCTGATTTCCTGTTTGAGTACCGAGTCATAGTCATTTATTATTATTAGCACCGCGTCTTACTACCCGTTCGGGTTATACGCACTTACGCTAATGTGTAATAGTAGGGTGATTGTGAGAAGAAATGAAGAACCTACAGTTTAACGTGGAATCCGAACCACGGTGGAGACCTGGCATTCCTCACATTCACAAGATGTCTTGTCAAAGGTGAAGGAAGGGTTTGGTAATCAGATAAATCTGACCGAGGATTGAACCCCGGCCGCCAGCACAGAAGTCTGACACCTTACCCCTAGACCACCAGGTCACCGACGAGTCATAATCATGACTCTCAACCTCGCGAATGAAATTAGATACAGATGAAATGAGGCTGTAAGATAATTACAAGTATTAGAAAATTACCAGGCTACAAAAGAATTACAGGTGTATTAGTAAATGTCCCTGTGAGGTGGAATTTGTGATTGTGAGTGATTGTGTTTGGCCGCGGGAATTGGGGAGGATTTTCTTTTCTTGAGATGTGGGAAGGTGTGTTTAAGGTATGATGCTGAGTTGTGAGTGATTTAGTGAGTCGATTTCCGGGAAGGATCGAAAGGTTGATTTGACTTTTAGGGATTAGGTTTGACACGGATGGATATATCTCCATTCCCCAGCTCACGCGTCGCAGTGCGTTCATTTTGTATTCCAGTCTAGAGAGACTGGAACAAGTGCGCCAAAGTGTTGGGCCGTGTAATCCGGGTGTGCTTGTTGCTGTAAGAGATTTAAAACAAGAGTAGAGAGGGGGAGCGTCATTCGGTTTACAGCACACACCACTCTGCCAAGCGGCTGAATCGTCACCTGTTGTCTCCCACCTCCCACCACACACTGCGCCAATACACAAGCTCCAGCATTTCCTTAACCTCCCTGACGGAGCGGGGTGTTATCGTCTTTTCTACGCGCCTAACCACGACGTCTCTTTTGGCTGCCGGAAATACTGGGGGCTTCTGGATTACCTTAGTCGAGTGCATTAGGTTTGAGAGGGAAACCACGATAGCTTTCGGGAACATTCATTCTCTTCTGTTTGAACAAAGATTCTGGTATGTCGGTTGGTAGTTTGGAAGACAATGTGTTGTGTTTTGTTTTGTTTTGTTTGTTGACTCCACGTCTCACTACATGTCCGCTAATATTGTAGGTTGAGGAAGGTAGAATTTAGAGAGTATGTTACAGTGCATTTGAGTGATGAAAGAATGGGACATCATTTAGAAAAAAAAATATATATATATATACACTCGGCTGAGATTCGAACCTCAACCTCCCCATCACCGGTGGGCCAGACTAAACGAACTTGACACTTAGACCACATGCCCACCAGTGCAAGATCGCATTGTGTTAGTTAAACTGGTAGTTCTTTGAACAGTAGACCTCGCTTCCTCCATGTTAATAATAATAATAATAATAATAATAATTAGCACCGCGTCTTACTACCCGTTCGGGTTATACGCTTTAAGTACTAATTACTCTAATGGATTAGGAATAGGGAAGGTTGAATTATAGGAAGTGAAACCGCATTTGCGTGGAGGGAGAGTGGAAAACCATTTAGGAAAAACCACCCCCAGTTCACCCGACCGAGATTCGAACCTCGANCCCCCCCAGTTCACCCGACCGAGATTGGAACCTCGATCTCCCCGTTCTCATCAGTCGAGCTTAACACGACAAGCGCGTTAGCCAACTACGCCACAGAGGCGGGTTTCCTCCATGTTCCTATCGTTATTAAAGTCTTATGATTTATCTTTGGTTTTCAAGTTGAAATATATCTCGTAACTTCTCCTTGTATTCGAAGAAGATAGACTATTTTCCCTTAGTAAACAAGTTAGACAGAAAACCAATAAATACTAAATCAAATAGTAATATATATAATATTATGGAGAGATCAAGGTTCGATCCTAGTCAAGTGTACAAAGCGTTGTTTTCCCTAAGTGGTTTTCCACCCTCCCTACATGAAAATGTGGAAACACTTCATTTAAACTAAATTTTCTTTGTCATTAACACATTATGGTAATTAGTAAATAGTCGTACATTCTGAATGGGTTGTAATATGTCATGTTAAAAAAAAAGTAATGTATTATAGTCATAGAGAATAACAGTTGTTAGCGGGTCTTAATACATCAGTCTCGCAATTTATGTCACAATCTTTTGGTTCAAGCGTTGTTTGGCTTAGGTTCAAAGAATGCCCCCGCCAAATTTAGTTAAAATTGATCAACACATTTGCCAGTTATCACGGAACAAACATACAGACAGACAAAATGTCAAATGGTAAATTTAAAACAGAAGTCCTTCACTTCTGACCAGACGTGTATTAATCACAACTTGTGAAAGTGTGGAATGTCAGGCCTCCACTGTAGTTCGGATTCCACGTTAAACTGTAGGTCCTCCATTTCATTTCACAATCATCCTACCGTTACACATTAGCGTAAATGCATATAGCCCGAACGGGTAGTAAGACGCGGTGCTAATAATAATAATAATAATAATAATAATAATAATAATCAGGAGCTTGCTAAACTTGATCAATAAAATGACTCAACTTGTATAGCTTTCATTTTGAAGTTTGCCTCAGTTTACTCTGCTGACATTTTGATTAATTATTTCGGGGTATTTAATGCAGTTTTTAAGACCCTGGATAATACCAGCACATGAATTACAAAGTAATTTAAGATTATCATTGACATTTAACACATCACACTCACATCTTATACCACGTGACCCTTAGTGTAAGTCGACTGTATAACCTGTGACCGAGAGATTTTAGGTTCAAATCCTGGCCGGGGTAGCTTGGGGGCTGGTTGAGTACATATGATTTATTACGTTGATTTTCTCGTTTATGCACATTCTTATGGACAACCTTCCTCAAAACTACACAATCAGATCTATAAATGTTATATTTACTATTACGAATTGAGTATCATGACTAATCCACATATACATATTAAATATCCCTTTCAACCTCGTCTGGTATCGAACCAGGCTCACCTAGATTTGTGATATACAGCTCTTACTATTATTTCACGAGGGCAGGCATATTAATTTAGAAAATGAAGATTAATGCCATTGTAGGACAAGGTTTATTTGGTAGTTTATACTTGGATCAGATATATAACATGATTATAGCGTAGTAAGACAGAACGTAATGTTTCAGGGCGCAAAGGGGTGGCTGGTGGTGGGGGGTAATAG
>CABEEJ010003115.1:66547-90435 GCA_901482245.1 Timema douglasi | reverse complement strand
AAAGTCCTTGCTGGAACTACCAATATTTTTATTATCAATGAATATTATTAAATTCTACCAGCACTCGTGTAGTAATTTTACAGTAAATAGGTTTAAAAAAATGGGCTTTTCAAAATATTTTACGTCCTCTAAAAATACAAGTCTTACGCCCATTTGGAGGCCCAGTACAACCTTGGTCTACTTGACGAATAGCATATAGTTTCCGAACAATTCGAAAGGCTACGCTGACGTCAAAAAGTGAATTACTATAGAAGCATTAAATTAATTGTGTTTTTTTAGAAAAATATTCATTCTTCAATACAAAATAAATTTAAATAATTTAATACTTTGTGTGTCGAGAGTCATCATAAGGTGCGTCAACTTGCGCAACATTCCAACTTAATCCAATTTGGGTATTGAATATTATTTTACCACAGCTATGCTTTTATCGTTGTATTATTTTTTAATATTTATTTAAAGTAGTTTATCATATTTAATGTTATACACTTCTCTTTATATTTTAACCAACACTTTAGCTATGTTGATAGTACTTGTGCTTACTATGCTAAGGGTCCCGGTTTCGATACCAGGTAGAGTCGTTAATTTAACTTTAGTAAACTGTTATGTATGTCATAGCTAAAAGCTAGTTTTTAAGTAATGTGCGGATATAATCCTTGTTTTCATAAATTGCACGTTAAAAATTCCCATCGAAAAAAAAATTAAATGATAGATTTTATGAAATAACATTGATGTAGGTTCACTCCCTAGCTTACAAAGATATGTTTTTAAGACTCAGAAAAAAAAAATACATCTGAGATATTCTAACTGGTCCTCTGGACAAGTTTCAAGGCCATTAGTGTTGTCCTGTCAAACGAACAATAGGATAACAGCCAAATGAGTCTTGGGTTCTACCGAAAAACTTCGCCTCTCTCTTGGTTCGAATAGGTGTGGTGGAGGTTACCACCCCTATCTTGTAATAAACCTACAGTTATGTAACTAATGACCGATTTCTATCCGAGGGAATAGGTTTACGTTGTTAAAAATATTATATTTGTAGATTTCACATAAAACCTAAGATGGTATTATTTTTTTTTAATCCAACCATTTTCAAAAATGCGCTTTTTGAGTTAATTTTAAAAATATATGCATTAAAAATTAATTATATAGTTCAATATCAATTTAAAAAGTGTCCATACAGTAATAATAAAAAATAAAAAAAACATCATTATTTGTTTATCTAGAATTTCGGTCGCAAATCAGTCGTTTTTATTGTGTATTAGTAGCTATGCGATCGCACCTTAAGGCTGAGACTACCCATAAATGCACGGTT
Organism: Timema douglasi; assembly: GCA_901482245.1. Classification (NCBI taxonomy): domain Eukaryota; kingdom Metazoa; phylum Arthropoda; class Insecta; order Phasmatodea; family Timematidae; genus Timema; species Timema douglasi. The sequence goes on along the minus strand of CABEEJ010003115.1, from coordinate 89,126 downwards.
CTAAATAAAAAAAAGTGTTTTATAAAAATATTTAATAATTCAACATTGTTTTTTAATTTATTTTAGTAACATATCTGGGCATCTTTCATAATTATTATGGATTTTTCAAAACCATGCTAAAAATAGTTATTGAAATATTTTCGTTCAAATGTTTCCATTTCAATGCATTTTAAATGGGAAAACAAAAATTATTAATCGATTCATTTATTTTCTTTGTACAACTAAGCTAGATTGTTTGTTTACAACATATTATTTAATGAATAATTTATTTTTATTTTTAAACGTATTTTTAAATTTGGGTTAGCTTCAATAATCACGACGATATTGAGCTTTATCGACTCCCAAGTCGACATACTAATAAAAATACTTAGTTTTAAATATAACTTTTCCTTCTACAAATAGTTATCTTAGTTGATAATAGGTGCCGTTAGTATGATCGTTACCCATTTACAAGCTAGGAACGTTTTGAAAGCGTTGGTTAACCTTCTGTATCGGAATCCAAGAGGCATTGGAGAGTGAATCTAATCTCTATGACCTTCTTGAGTCAAAGAAACATTAATACCATGTGCATTGGGATAAGAAGGGCCAATGTCAAATTATGAAAATTTGCATAGTTAAAAATAAACATCTAAATATATTAAGTAACTAAAATACTCACAAGTCCTAACTGCTGTGTGAATAAAGATAGCTGGTCCCTACTTACTTCAAACGAGAGTATAACTCTAGTGATACTTTATTTTCAAAGAAAAACCCACATGCTTCTCCATACACAAAGTTTTATGACATTAACCCTTATTTACCTGAGGCAGTAAAACAGGTAAAATTCTTCTCTCATATCCTACATTCTTTCACGAGTTTTCTCATTCTTGAGAATTACACGTTGTAATAATAAGTGTTAATATTCAGAGTATATGAAAACTGCCGTACACTGAATTTACAATCCACTATTATAATAAATAAAAATAAACATTCCTGCTCATATCAAACATAGTTGTTTTAAATAAAATTAGGTCTAAATGTAATTTGGAGACGTTCTCAGTATATTTATCTTACGGTCCAGGATTTGACTCTCACTGGACTTTGGAATAAGTTATTTTTCAAAAAATTAATGAACGAAGTTTTTGGTAGTTAAAGTGTGAACATGTTAATTTTATTTTATTAGCTTGTTAAATGTGATTACTTTTAATTTGAATCTGTTGCATTCTCGCAGTTTATGCGCTCGTTTCAGAAGATCTCTATCGAATCCCGAACAATAAGTACCCACGGTGATTACTTTTTATATAATTACCAAATGTGACCTTTCTTGCTTTCGAACAAGATCCAATAGATTGTATAAATTTTGAGGTGGAAAAGTATTTACACAATATTATTTTATATCCTTGTGAATAACAAGTTTGTGAAGCGTGGGTCTATGGAAGAAAGGACGCACAAATAAACTCAAAGATACAATTGTTTATTTAACTGATTGTCGTAAAGGGTAAGTTTTTTTTAATGGTATGCATATTACTGGCGTTTGGGCTATCTGTATCTACTAATTTAAGTACAACGGATGAGTAGTTATACTATTTTATTTACTGTAGAAATAATATCAAAATTAAGATATAAATATATAACAATGTAGCGATTATTCTGATGTTTCAAGTACTTTTTTTTTAAAAAAAAAGCTCTTAGCTGAAGGTGAATGTTACTAACACTCTGTAACACACTTATAGTATGTTCAAAATCTCTTGTGCCTTGGCCGAGTTCGTACCACACTAACACTAAGTAATTTCAACCTTACAGGGAATCGAACTAGCAAAGTTACTAGAGCTGATTAATTTACGCACTCAGTGCTTAGTCATAGCACTTTAGCAATCTTGACCACGACATGGAGCCGATGATAAGAAGAATGTATTTAAAACCATTAAAGTTAATGAACTTTTGTGTTCCCTATGCCACAAAGTAAGTAAGTAGTTGATACCCGACCGCCTCTGTAGTATAGTGGTCAAAGTTACTGACTTCAGATCCCGAAGTCCCGGGTTCAATTCCCAGTGCTTCCAATTCTGTCTACAAAGCAGTGGTTCTGAAACTGAACCACAATCAACCTCGTGAGGACAAATGAGGAGCTACTTGAATGAATAAGTAGCGCTTCAGTTTATAAAACTAAGATAAAAGGCTGGAGGGCTCGTTGTGCTGACCACATGGCACCCTCAGCCCGAAAATGTTGGCACTATCGTTGCCAACATACTGCAGCCTCTCGATTGGTATAGCCTGCTTACAGGTTTACACCATGGAGATATTACTAAAGTTAAAATTTGCCAATAGGATAAAAAATGATTCCCAAAAACGTTTATTTCTGTAAAATTGTGTAGATCTTATAGATGTTTGAAAACTGTAAACACCGTATTGAATAACAGATACCCACTTTAGTGGCCGAGTGGTCTAAGGCGTCACTCCAGTGTTAAATTGGCCTGCTGATAGTGGAGTGCTTGTGGTTCAAATCCTGGTTGGGTCTACTGAGTGTGGTTTTTTCTCAATTGTTTCCCAATCTCCTTACATAAAAATGCATAATTAATTAAAGAAATGTACCCACATTTGAGTGGAAGAGTAGAATGAAACGATTTAATAAGATCTCCCCAAAATACCCTCAGCAGGGATTTGAACCCCCAGACAGAAGTGTCTAGCTGGCTGGGATGGATAAGCTAATTTTTCTGCTTGAGAGTATGATTGTATCTTGACGTTTTATGTCCTCACGATTAGTCCAACTTGGTCACCTACACACTTTACGGTCCTGCACTACACTCCTTATCTTTATCAGTTCTAGGAAAAATCTGCTTGCGGCCTTGACTGATTAGTGATTACCGGTCAGCCAGACTCCCAATTATTCAAACAAACCAGTAATGCTGCCAACCCGATGGCTGGAATTCACAAGTTTGTATAACGTTAGCAACGCTATCTATTTTCAGAGCTGAAAGCTTAACACACCGCCCTGGAGAATAGGTAGAGCCTTACCCCTTTTCTATGATTAAAACCCTGCACTGGTAATAAGATAAACAACAGCTGTTGGGATTTTAGTATTTTTGTTGGTCGATCTGTAACATAGATCTAATTAAATAAATCTTTGTGTATTTATGAGAATTGAGTTTTAAAAAGCATACGTCAAATATGTGATTATGTTAAGAGATTTAGATGGAGTAAATTTTTACATTTAAAGAATAACGTTTTACTTTAAATTAGGTGAGTACTATATATTTGTTATTATGTTGTGCTATTTTATATATAATTTATTTTTCAAATCCCTCTTAATATTTTGTAAGTATGATTAAGTACCCCAACAATATTTAATATTTGATTAAAAAGTTAGTCTACTTAGGTCGAAGGGTATCAAATCATAGCTTAAATGCATTTAAAAAACTTAGAAAATCATTAAATTTATATTAGGCTCATTCCATATTAAATCAATAAGCAAAAATAACATTTTCACCCGACCATTTTTTATTTTATTGAAACTTGGTATGTTTGTACTAATCATCGATATACACAAACTTTTCTATCAGTAAGGCCCTACCATTACACTATTGTATAATGTATAAACCCTAATAGGTCCACTAAAACAACAATTTCATGGCTAAACAGTTATTACAATACGCATGTGACAAATTTAAATAAAATCTTTGCACATAGTCGTGTAATTAGGCCATGATATAAGGCTGACTGAATTCGAACTAAAACAAAACATCGCTCACCCTCCCCTACACTCCACCACCTGCCTGCCATAGCTACCAAACACTGCAGGTAAGGTAGGTGACTGATAACTCATCACTCAATCACATCATTAGCCAGGTGGAATTATTAGATTTTTCCTTTGCCCTTTATCTCAACCTCTGACTTTTTATCTAGAACTCTTGACACATTGTCTTATCCCCTAGACATCACAATCCTTTGTGCTACACCGACACTGCCTCACTATGGCACATACTGATAGTGTGGGTGTTGAGTGTCATCGGCCTTAGTTTTTCATACAAATGAAACTACCATATCAGAACCAAAATGTACTAACAATGTCAACAAAATTGTTAGCCTTTTCCCTGCCCCAAATTTCTCCAGGACTGCTCTAATTTCCCCCGGACCTCATTTGTGCGTTCGGACATATTCTGCACTCCTGGTCTAGGAAAGGTATAAAGGGTGTAACCATCATACTTTAAAAAAATTAGTTTAAGTTATTTTTTGTCCTCTAGTTTAAAATACACCTTCTGACCCTAACTGTATTGGGAATGGTTTGAATAAAAAAAATTCCTTAAGTTTTGTACACACTGTGAATATTTTACAAATAGGTCAAGTGGGGTAACCAGCATGAACTATAAACTATTGCAATCATTGGCCATAAGCCTAACTTCTCTTTGATTGAAAGTATAATACAGCTATCAGAAACAAATTGGTCATCTGGCGGAACCATCAAAACAAGCATGTAATGACACAAGCCAAAGAGTGTCACCACCAAACTTGAGTAATATGATATCAATAACCATTGATTGAATTTAATTATCGTTAATCTCTTCTTTAAGTGTTGAGTAGAAAGGTGTCTGAGAAACAAACAAAATATACTCTATTAAAGTTATGGTAGTATTTTATGCTGACATATGAATTTATTTATGCTTAGCTTACATTATAGATGTAATTTAATCACTAGTCTTTATTATCTGTTCTAAAAATGATTATAGATATTGAAATATGTCATACTCATTGATATCTTTAAAATGGGTTAATACTGTTTTGAGGTTTTCTTCTTTCTTTGAAATGTTTCAGTAATTCAAAGGTTAATCTGGCTGTTCCAATTGAAGTGAAGGAGATCTGTCATTTAACATTTAGAAGCTATGCACACCCCTATTAATTATGTTTAATTTTCTATACATATTCGAACAGGCTTAAACAAACACATTATACAATACATAGCTGTAAATTATAATATCAAAATCTATCATTTTTATTTATCAGTATTTTTTCTTTTAGTAGACAACCAAAATGCCTTGTTGGTATTATGAAAAGAAAGAGTTGCGGAACACACCATCGATCCAAGATGGAATTGATTATGATGCCGAGTGCAGATACCGTAAAGAGGGGGCAAGATTTATTATTGACACTGGAACAAAAATGGATCTTGGCTACAACACAATGGCAACTGGTGTTGTTTACTTTCATCGTTTCTATATGTTTCACTCATTTCGCAGCTTTCCAAGATATGTGAGTTTATTTGAAACTTTTGGTTCTGAACTATCTGATAAACGACCTGTATTTTTTTTTATAACTAAGATTGAAATCATTCATATGTGTGTGTATTTACCTTTTCCTAGACAATTAGCTATCAGCTTCTCGTTTCTTGGTAAACAAATTTTTTTTAATACATCCAATGAAATGAAAATACTAGACTTAAAAATATAGAGTACAAATTCCTTACACTTCTTATGTTTATTAGCCAATCTTTTACCTAGGCGAATCGTCTTTTCTTGATTTAAAGTTCTTTGTTCCACGGCAATCAGTCTCTTAATGGTAAAGTCATGAGATCCTTCTCATTGGAGTGTTATTACACAGGGTGCGGGTGGGAAAATAGGATCCACCTATAGATGGTTGAGGAATTAAATATAGAATGATGTGACTTTCTGTATTTTGGATCAATTAATCCAAATAAGAATGACGCACATGAAGTCTGGCATCCAACCATATAAAGGGATCAGACTTTTCACATCATACAGATTTTTTAAAACGCATTATAAAACTTAAATACATCTTCCTACATTAAATTACTTAAAAGCAAGGCCATGGAAGTCACCTTTTATTCTAAATCCCCGTCTTTAGTTCACGAGTTAAGAAGATCCTGGAGCTTGACTCTAAACATCTCGTCCACCCTTTGTCTAACTAGACATTGTTGGTGGGGAGGTGGCGACCTCCCAATATATACGCAATTTCCTTTTCCCAGAAGTTTATCTTCTTGGCGCTGAATAGCTGGCATTTGCGCTGAATTTCCCCTATTTCATGTTATCATTCCCACCTTACTTGAGTCTAACATATAAGTGATATAAAAATAGTCCTAAACTTTCAGGTAATATTAAAAATATTTATAAAAATAATAAATGAACTCTTAATAACAAAAGCTTTTTATGAATTGAAAATATTTGTTTGAAAAGTTAATAGCCTAGCCTAAAAATAAAGTTGTTGAATTGAAATTTCCAAGATATGTTTCTTACAACTTTGATTATAATTTATGCTACTTAAAATCATAAACTAATCCCACACTTTATTATATAACAAAATAAAGTAGGAACCTACTACCATGTATAGACTAGAATTAGGGCTAAAATAGATAATAATTGGAGACTTGATGAAGCCTTTGAAGAATATAATAGGCCTAGCTTTACAAACATTTTAAGTAAAAATTAAATTAGATTATTTTTTTTTTAAATATAGTGACAAAGAGAATATATTATTAACTGATAAACTTGGGGGGAGGAGGGATTGGTATAAAGGATACTTATTCAAATGTTCTTTGCTATTAGAATTTATGGCACTTGCAAGCCTTTTACAACAAATTAATTTTTGTGTTTAAGAATAAAAATATCAGAAATGGTCTAGTGCTCAGAAACTAAAAACCCTTCTTTAACAGCCTGATGATGATTTTGTAAACCAGATCATTGCATTGCAACAAGTGATTGAGAAATGTGTGGCAGTAACAAAGAAAGTGTAGCCTTTTGTGCAGTTGTTGATCTGTAGAAAATGTTCGCTCGGGTGAATAGGAACATGTTATGGAATGTTCTTAGAGAGTATGGTGTGAATGCAATTATGGTGGTGTATGATGGAAGTAAAGTGTGTGTTAGGATAGATAGAGCTTCAGGCGAATGGTTTGGTATTGAACAGGAGGTTAAACAAGTTATCGTTTGAATGTGGTGACAGACAAAATTGATCTTCATATAAATTTCTCTAAAACTAAGATGATAGTCTTTGATAAGGACGAATCAGGAAATGATTGGCAGCTTAGTATAGATGGAAAACTTTTAGAACAAGTGAAAGATTTTTTGTATCTGGGCATAATGTTTTGTAAAAATGTAAGTAGAGATCATGGGGAAATTGATAGACGCATCTCGAAGAGTAGTTGGATATTGCAAGGGAATCCTATAGGATGTGAAAGAAGCTCGTTACATTAGTTTGGGCTTGTTGAGAGGATGAATGTAGATGACTGACAAATCATTGATATGGAGGTAGAGTGTGTGGATCAAAATGAAGAGGTAGGGGAGGATGGTATAATAAGAAAAATAGGGAAAATAAGATATTTTTTTTGTTTATGAGTGGCATAATCTGAAAACATTTCTTACGGTACTAAGAACCTTTGCCCTCAAACTGGAAAACACTCGTTGACATTTTTGATACTATTCTAACTCTTTTTTTGTCTAACAAACTATGTCTACCAACAACTTTATCTACCCAAAGTTGCCTTTTTTTACAATTTTTTTTTCATTCTTTGCTAAGATTTTTTCCTTAATTCTTTTTTACCTGAGCTTGTGGGCAACTAAAAAGGCTTTGTGTAGATTTTTTAAAATTTCACTCCCATAAAGAGGGAAACTAGAAAAAAAAATGTTTCTTAATACCCCAATTTTACATTTGTGTGGGGTATTAAGAAACTTATTTTTCTTCCCCCAGATATATTTATCTGCTTGAAGATGCCCAGAAAGTATGAGAAGAAAGGTATTACGGTCACCTATGACCTTGCACATGTGGCAGAAGCAGCAGCTGCTGTTTGAAGGGGTTTAACACTACGCATAGCAGCAGAATGCTATGAAGTGCCATTTGGGACGCTTTGTAAAAAAGCAAGTGATGCTAAAGTGGGAGGAGGCCAAAAGCCTGAACTTAGTTACAAAGACGAGGAGGACCTTGCTCAATACCTGCGAGAGTGTGTGTTGCATGGTGAGGGTTTGACACAGAACGAAACCATACAACTGGTGACAGAGTTTGTTTGTCAGGAGAAAATAGAAACAAGATGGAAGAATGGTGAAGACTGGTTTCGTGGATTCCTTGCTCGCCATCCTGAGTTAAGAATAAGAAAGGGTGAAGCTCTTAGTTCACAAAGGGTCAGAGGAACAGATCCTCTCATCATAAAAAAATAATTATACGATGATATTGCCAAGATGTAAAAGGATGAGAACATCAGCCCTGAAGATGGTGGACTCTTATTTAACTGCGATGAAACTGCCTTCTCTCATGATCCAAAGGATATGAAGATCGTTGCTGAAAAAAGGTATAAGAAGAATTTCAAGAAACATCGCAGGAACCAATACAACAGTGCTTGCTTGTAGAGCAGCTGATGGGACAAAACTTCCATTGTTCATCATCTTTACGGGTAAACAGGTGTGGTCAACATGGGTACCAAAACAAGAATATCCAAGAACATGCTATGCTGTACAAGAGAATGGTTGGATGGATGGAAATTTATTCATCAAGTGGTTCACAAAGTTATTTTTGGCCTCTATTCCTCCCAAAGAACAAAGGAAGAAGAAAGTTGTCCTGTTCTTCGATGGGGTGATCTTCCATATCAGCTACGACCTGTTGAAAATAGCACAAGAAAATTATGTCTTCGTAAAATTTCCACCAAATGTGAGTCATTTTATCCAACTTCTTGACAAGACAGTCTTCAAAACGATGAAAACTGATTGAAATCAGCTTCTCCTGTAGTACAACCGTAAGTTTCCAGGGAAAAAATATGACAAAAGCACAGTTTGCCGAGGAACTATCAACTTTGTGGGAAGAGTCCTTAAAGTCCCGGAACCTAAGGTCAGGTTTTCAATCAACTGGACTGTTTCCTGTAAACTTCAACAAGTTCCCAGGGACGCTTATGATCCGATAAGGTTTGAGAAATCTAAATCTGGGGAAGGTGCTCAATCTAAATCCACTCGTTCAAGCTTAAGACCATCATCTCAAATCAGTCCTACACCCAGTTCCTCATCCACATTTCCTACCACATCTACATCATCACTGTCACCTTCAAATAGGGTTACACTAGCCTGCACTGATAACTAAAAACATTGAAGAAATTCCTGGTCCTAGTCATCAATTTACTGAAGCAGAAAAAAAAACCAATTTGGATCTTGTCGAAAACTCATTTGAACAAATAGAGCTTGAAGAAGCTGAAGAGAAAACTGGGAGAAAGGACACAGACAAGTCTACTTTTGAAATTTTTATCAGAAAAAAAAACTGCCCCAAAATGTTTCTGAAGTTGCTAAAAACTCAACCTAACAAGGGAAAAGTAAGTAGGTCTCGCAAGGTGTTGGTGAAATTCTAACATCAAAGATGGTTGAACAGCGCCTAAGATAAGAACAAGATACAAAGAAAGCTAAAGTTTCAAAAGCAAAAAATCAGAAGGAAAAAACTTCAAAGAAGCATGTCTTAGGCCTAAAAACTAAAAAGAAAATTCCTGTTTTAGATGAGGAAAACATGACATCAGAGAATTAACTCGATCTTGACCCAAAACTTTTGGAATCCGATGATGATGAGGAGGATAACTGGAAATCGTATGAAAGAGAGAATGACGATGCCGAGCAAACAGGAGAGGTCACTTTGGAAGTAGAGAAATACTTTGCAGTTTTTTTATGAAATCACATGGTATCTTGGTCGCATAACTTCTTTGAATGAAGACACCTGCACGGTTAAATTTCTCAAAGAAAATTTGGAAAAATTCAACTGGCTATCTCATGATGATATACAGGAATTGGATAAAGAATACATCTTCTATGGTCCTCTTAAATTAATAGGAAATGGACCTTTTACTCTTAAAAGATCTGATTTTGTCAGAATTAAGAGTCTTTACTCTGCAAAGAAAAAGGAACTTACTTCTAAAAGTTACAATTAGGTTTTTTTTTTTTTTTTGCTAACCAATTCAATGAAATGTGTCTGATATTAATTCAATTGATGTATGATCTTTTATATATANTATATATATATATATATATATATATATATATATATTTAAATAATATGTTCTAAGTATGTCTAAATGATTAATTTTTTTTGTTATGTGTAATAAACATGCATTAAAACTTTTGAGGTCAACTGCTTTAGCCTACCAAAAAATCAGGGTAATAACATACACTTCAACGATGTATCTTATTACTCCATTTATTTTTAAGTGTTAGCATGGGGAAGGTACAGGTCCTGTATCGTATTACACCCACTGGGGTAATAAGACACAAATTTTTCTTTAAAAAATAGGGTTTTTTTTACCCTCTACTATTTGAGAAGAATGAAATGATATTTTTTTAGTGAGGACCCTCAAGTGAAAGGTGTATCAGAAAAAAAAAGCAGGGGTCCAAGCTCAAAACTGTCTTGTGTATTAATGTTGTGTGTTTCTTACTACCCCAAGTGTATCTTATTATACCATCCTCCCCTAGGCCATGAAACATGTGATTAAATGCTGTAGACAAATGTGTGAAAAAGATAATCATTAAGAGTTTTAAGAATAAAAGAGCGTGTATAACTAACTCAGTGTATGGATGTTGTTGAAGCGAAGGGAGTATGCAAGGATAGGGAGGTGTGGAGAAAGTTTGTGAGGATGGATTAGGTACATACGCATATAGTTATTTTTTGAGTTATATGCACAATTCCTTGCCTACCCCACAAGGGAACGGTGTGATTAGGGATGTATGTATGTATGTGTATTCTTAATAAGCCATTTTAAATATAGTCTTGGAACAAACAAGCCTTTGAAAAAAGTATTTAATGTTTAAACCACTATATTTCATCCAAATATTTTAAGTTATTTATCATGTTATATTGTCTTAATTAAATTTGTTTCCAAGGTGACTGCCTGTTGTTGCCTGCTTCTTGCTGGAAAAGTTGAAGAGACACCAAAGAAATGTAAAGATATAATTAAAACTGCACGTTCATTGTTAACAGATCAAAAATTTGCAACATTTGGAGATGACCCAAAGGTACTGTACACTGTATTTAAAATATATTTTGTACTGTTATTTAACTCATTTATTACACGTGTAATTTTGTTTGATTATTAGTTTTTTTTGTATAGTAGTACTTGGTTAATGCTGTTAACAATTCATCACTATGCAACAAGAGATTATTCACTAAACTATTAGTATCATGGGTGCTCTATATTAAAATGGAAGAAGAAAACAGAACGATTTTAATAAGTTTCTCAATTGCATATACATTGTACTCATTGTGGATGGATATCACAATTTATCAGTAACACATAGTTTCTAAACATTCTGGGATGAATCAGTATAGTTGGCAGGTTCTGGAGTACACCTCATAAAGGGAATAAAAAAACATAACTGGTAAGTAAAAACTTTGATTCAAAACTTTCACTCTTGACTCATATCAATTTTTAAACAACTTTTTTGGCCCCATTTCCTCGCTATCCTAGTACCTCCCCCATTTTAAACTACCACCAGGCCCTGGGCTTATGTGTTTGGCACCCTTGGCAAATATATCTCAAGACGCCTTCACCCCTTGTAATTTTTATAAGATTGTCTAACTATTAGTAGAGCTACGTTTTATAATTAGCTAACATTTCGATTATTTTGATTATTCATTACTAGACACTATTTAGGGTCATAGTGAATAAAAACAACATATTTTGTTTGTTTGTTTTATAAGTTTTATTTATTTGTGAACATCAATATATACATTTAGATAAACACAACACACAATAAAAAAAACTGCAAATACCAGCCCCACAGGACTCTTGTATGATGAGCGCTACATGATATTGTGAACACTTAGAAGTAGTCAATGAGGTTGGATTTGAAGTAAAAGAGATTCTATTTTTGACACGTTTCTTAATAGTTCAACTTCACTGTTGTGTTTTGTAGCAGCACGCTTTTTTTTAACTCGGTACTAATTAATTTTCTACTCACATTTAAAGACTAAAAATTGGAAATGACTCACTTATAAAACACATAGAATCACTTAAAAGAAGTTGTGTATGAAACACTTGACAATGAGGGTGGGAATAAAACCTCAACATTGGGGATAAAATGCTAAGGCAGGCAGACGAGAATTGAAGTAACTAAGGATTATTTTGCAAATTAGATTAGATAGATTAGATTGTTACAGGGAGACAAAACAGGAGGGTCCATTCCCCCTGCCTGCCCACACCGAAGCCTCAGCTTATTGTGCGGTATCTCTCCCTGTTATCCTAGTCAAGCCATCCTGTGTTCCTGAAAAGCCCAAGGAGTCCCTCAACTAGATGATCACTAGATACAATTCCATTTGGGTCCAGAGTCCCAAATTGGTTGTATCTTCGTAGTTCCAATGCTTTACATTGGAATATGAGGTGTGATGCTGTTTCATCTTCCTCATTGCACTTTCTACATTTCATGGTCTCTCTCTACCCCCATGTTGTATAGGTGTTTCCTGAAATTCCCATGGCCAGTCATTAGACTCACCATTAGTCTCATCTGCTTCCTGTTAAGGTTCAGTATAGCAGTGCTTCTCTTTGGACATGGTCTCGGCATCATTAGCTTCCCATGCCTTTGCTTCTGGGTGTTTGCCCAGTATTCTGCATGCTGTCTTCTAATCCAGTCATGCAGTTCCTTCCTCACTGTCCGCTTAGTAATACCCAGAACAGGTTCTGGTCCTATGAAGGGATTCTGTGCCCCTGTTCTGGCTATTCTATCTGCGTTCTCATTTTGCAAATTACTACACTAGAATGCGTGGGTGACTGGAAATCAACTGAACTAATACTGGATAACAAGAACAAGAATAAATATAACAAAAATAATAGTGTAATTTTGTCACTTTTTAATTATTTTGTAAATAGAATAAATATTTTTCCTCTTAAAAAATATGGTCCTCTCGTGCGCCCCCTAAAGTTTGACACCCTGGGCATTTTCTCAGTTTGTACAGTTATAAACTGGAGCCTGACTATCACTATTTTCTAACTTATTTATATTGGGTGTTGTTATATTATTTTAGCCTCGCATTGCCCTACCGGTTTGGGCTATACACCTAAATAATAATTACACAAATTGGATTAGGGATGAGTAAGGCTAAATTTAGAGGAAGTGTACCCACAATTGCATGGAGTAAAAGCATAAAACTATTTGGCATAAATCACCCTATCTATACACCCGACCCGGTGTAAAACTTCGATACCCATCATCAGAAGTCCAGTCCATTACAAGATTGCTTAGACCATGCAGGGGCTATAATGGGTGTTAATTTTTTTTAAGTTAATATGCAAACTTTATATAAATTCTAATCTAAATGTCTATTTTTTAAGATAAATTCTAAAACGGTTTTAGATTAATTGATCAATATGCTAGTAATAATTATGTGTTATTTGCAGGAAGAGGTGATGACTTTGGAAAGGATTCTTCTGCAAACAATTAAGTTTGATTTACAGGTGGAACATCCATATAGCTATCTCCTGAAATATGCCAAATGTTTGAAAGGTGGGTTTTACACAGCAGTTGTAAATTCAATCATTATGAACTCGTCCAAACCTAAATTTAATCAAATATTTGGCTTGAACTATCAAGCTTGCTCTATTGGGTGGGTCGAGAACTATATTAAAGTTTCCATTTCATGGTATTTTATGTAAAGATGGTGTCATTAACTATTAACTAGTGATATGCGAGACTCGAAAATATCTCGATTGAGAAGAGATACAAATATTTCAATCTCATCTCAAAAATTATAAACGAATCTCAAATTAAATTTTAACATTATAAATTTGCTAAATTACAAAATTAAATTATAAATCGTATTCACTGAAACTATCACTATTTTACTAATCACATTTAAAATGTGTATGAATGATATCTTATATGTTTGGATGAGCTGCAATATAATTCAAAGCAAGTGGCAGCCCAAATTTCAAAAGGAACTTTAGAACTTTAAACTATATATTTATTTAATAAATATATTATACATTTTTGTACTTTCAATGAAGCGTTCTCATCTTGTTATCGTGTCTCGATATTTGTTCATGTTCTTGTCTCAATATTGGTTCAAATTGAAAAAAGTGGTTCTTGCACATCCCTACTAATAACATAAAGAATTAACATGTAGTTAAAAAGCATCACTATTCCATCATCATTGAAAAATGCGCATAGTCTAAATGTCATGGTCATTCAGTCAGGTTTTCCGCTGACTGGAAGTTTCAAGTTAAAATCACATATAAGTTATTGAGGGTGTTTTTACCTAATTAATGGTTTAATATTTTCTGTTCATGCAAATGAAAGTACATTTTCTCTCCATGCAAATGAGAGTACATTTTATCTAAATTCTATCTTTCTCACCCCCAACAATTTCTAGATTAAATTAATGTAATATCTTTTTATAAGCTGTAAAACCCAAAAATCCATAAAAAATACTTCAAATTTACTTTAATGCCTAGTTATTTCAAGTAGGCTAAGTTAAATACATTTAAAGATTGTTTTTAAATTTTGTCACTAAATACTTTTTTTTATTATTGTTTTAGGAGACAAAGCTAAACTCCAGAAGATGGTTCAAATGGCATGGACATTTGTAAATGATAGGTAAATAGAAAATAAAATAGCAAATGTAAAAGAGCAGCAAATCATACCAAAGCAGAAAAGTTAAGCTCTGATATTTTTTTTTTAAATAGTACAGTAGAGTGTCGGAAACTCGACCTAATGTGGACTGAGATGGTGTCTAGTTATTTAAATGTCGAGTTTTATGAATGAACTTGCGTAAGATACATATTTACTAAACAAGGATGAATCACAATACAGTATCGAATATTATAGGTACAACATTTTAGAAAACATTCTAAAAATGGTTTAAAGTAAGGAGTGGATATAAATACCTTTTCGTAAACATAAAAGAAATAAGAACATATTTTCCTTAATGATTGAAAGTGCAAAAAAAATTTGACACTAAACGTTTTAAGAATATAAACTCTGAAATTCATCCATTATCATAGATTAAAAGGTGAGTTTTTAATTTAAACTTAGAAGCTTTCCTTGCCCCCTACTCTCTTTTTATTAGAATATTCTTGTAAAAACTACTGTAGGATTGAAAAAAAACAAATAATTTCATTATTGCACCAAATTAATATACCTAAAATTTGGGGAGCCTATTCAAAACAAAAATGCTAAAAAGTGCAACGGAAAAATAAAAAAATCTAATAGATAGCTTATAGACTAGAAAAATTTATTTTAAGCCATTTAAAACACATCCACACCAATTTTTTGTTTGTGTTTAGGTGTGTGTAGAAAAAAATTTAATGTTTATTCATTTTATTTATTTACAGTACATAAGGTGTTTTAGCTGTAATTTATTTCTGACTGTGTGCACTGATCTTTTAATGTATCAAAACTTGTGTTCATGTCTTTTATTTGCTATTTTTCATGTAAAATTCATTGTGATCCAAACTTTTTTTTTTGTATCTGTGTAATACATGTTATAATTTTCTAATTCCTAATAGGCTATGTTAATACACATAAAAAAAAGGCATCTTTATTTAAATTTTAAAACTTATTATTTATAAAAATCTGTGGTAGGAGGGGGAAGACAGGACGAGAAGGGTGCGACATACTTTTTTATTTAAGTCAGGAATTTTATAAAATGATCAGGGAAAAGGCCAGAAATGTCATTGGTCAAGTTGAGTAGACACCATGAGTATGCATGTAAAACATTTTGTAGCTGAACAGAATTGTACGCATTAGCCCACTGATTTGGATTAATTAAATATCACTTTCAATAAATATATATTTTAACTTTAACCTTTGTAATATATATTGAAATATTCAGAGTTTATTGATGTTAATACCTCAAAAAATGGGATATTTTAAGTTGTGACATTGTTTCATCGAGGTTTTTTTTAGGTTAAATTAGTTTGTAAGTTATGTACTTATTATTCCTTAGTTTAAAAAGTTAATTTTATTACACCCATTCTGGACTGAACTAAACCAGGGCTGTGAAATCTTGAGTCGGGCAATAGGTAATTTGAGAAGTTGAAGTCGAAGGCTTGGCACACTGACTTCACAACTCTGAATAAAACATTAAATAAAAACAGTAATATATCTTATATGTTTTCAGCTTGTGCACCACGCTAAGCCTACAATGGGAGCCAGAAGTGATAGCTGTGGCTCTCATGTATCTGGCGGGAAAACTGAGCAAGTTCGAGGTGGTGGACTGGATGGGGAGAGTGGGGAAACATTTACGTTGGTGGGACATGTTTGTGGAAGATGTGACCATGGATCTACTAGAAGGTAGGCCTCTCATCTTGTGTCTATTCACATCGTCACTCTGTGCGTCTAGTAGGCACGTTACAAGTGAGTTAGTGTTGATCATAATCAATGAGCTGAGAATTGTGAACCGATTTCAAAATTGCATTAACCCTTATGCTAGTTTGCACACTCCTAATGTTCCAATGTAAAGTTTGGACATTTACATCGTTGTTCAGTCCAATATAGGTAAAAAAAAAATGCTTAAAATAGCTTGAATACTTTACTTTTGATTTTTATCCTTGCTATTTATGAATGGAAATGTTTTCAGATATTTGTCACCAGGTCTTGGACCTGTACTCTCAGCCTCAGGTTGCCGCAAATGCCCCCGACTCCCCTCCCCTTCAACCCTCGATACACTCTCCGACATCCAAGAAGGAACGACTTCCCAGACCCATATCACCTGCCCAGCAGCAAACCTTGTCACCACTACCATCAGGTACTTAGTATTTTAGTCGTACAGGAGCCAGCATTGCACAAACTAGGGGTGTGTTGAGTTGATATTTCTCACAAGTAGAGTTTAAATGAAAACAAGGAGTTTGAGTATTTAAAAGTTGCTCACTCGGGGACTATTGAGTTTTATATCAACAATATTTTTATGCAAGAGTTTTTAAAATTACTTCCTAGTTATTCTATATTATGCATTATGTATTGTTTTTATAATGTTATAAAGTGAAATATTAGAAATTATGAAGAATGCTTAAAACTAGATGAGTCAATAAATGGCAAAATAAGGGTGAATGTACTAATTAAATCATAAATTTCCGTATAAATTAAGTCCAAATGAATATAATAATACAGTTTTGCAAAATTATAGTGAAAAGGCAAGAAAGACACTGCCAATCCATAAGAAACATAACCGGCTAGAGCTATGTCTAAAGTATATAATTTGTAAAACATAATTTTTTTGATTTGTCACTTTGCAAATTGTCATGTTTTGTGAGAATCACCCTTAAATGAAAACATATGCACTAGAATCTTATCACTAATTATAAGGTGTGTTTTGTTCAAGGGTGGGTTGGTAACAGAACTATTTCACAACAAGTACTTCAATTCTCGGAATTTCTGTGATATGTATGAACCATAAACACAAGCATTACTTTTTAACAATATGGTACTGCAATAATATTTTGTGTAAAAAGTTATTACTATACAAATCCAAATTTTTAACTAAATTTTTGAAACACAGTTGGCAGTTCTAGTTTAAGTTTCACCCCAATGTTTTAATGTTACAGCTATCCCGGTGAAAGTAACAAAGTCTGAGCCTAAATCTCACCACACTTCTAGTAACGGGGAGGGTAGCCTAGACAAGATGGAGATCCCTGTGATCGGAAAGCAACCAGATATACCCCTTCCGTATCAGTACCCTTCATACAACCACTCTGCCTTACCCCCCACATACTCTACACCCATACCCACAAGCTTGTATTCCCACCAGCACCAGTATCTGCCACACTCCCAATACGGTTCCTCAGCGCCTCGGCCATACTACCCTGGCTCCACCTGATCATCGACACGGTAAGTTATAACAGTAACAATCTAGAAATGTAATGTCAAGGACTAAATTGTATTGCTGTGAAATTGAGTTTGTTCTGTCCCACCAAATGTTAATGGGTCGTGAGTCGATTTTTGGTGGTCTGATAGTAGAATACTTACACCAGAGGTCAAGTGGTATAAAGCACCTTGATTGTATTGTCAGAGATTGAGGCTCAGATCTTGTCTGGGTTAATTAGGTTTTCAGTCAAGGAAATATAAACAAACTGTTAATATGTGAAACCAAAAAGAAAAAAAAGAAAACCTGGAGGTTGGAATTGCCCAGGTTGAGAAACAATGGACTAAAAGACTTGGTTCTTCAAACTATGTTTCGCAGCATAATTTTATATAGACCCAATGTTTGCTTCAAATGTTAAAATATAATACAGACTTAAAAAAACAATAATAAATAAAATTAGTTCATTTTGTTGTATATGTCATCAATACGGTATATGATGATATATATATATTATATGGGGGTAAATTCTTTCTGCAGGGAGAGGGGTAGTGCTCCCCAACCTCAGCCCCGCCGCCAGTGGCCTGGATGTTTAGTAAGGCACGATGTAAAAATAAACTAAACGAATAGAGTAAGAATTAGAAGCATATTTACAATCAAATGGTCCAAAATTACATTTAAATGATTGATAAGTGTCGGTACTTTAATTTTTTGCTGTATTGTTATAGTTTAGTTTTATGAAGTAGAAACATATGTAAGCCTGTAAAGGAGAGATATTCAAATATAAATATTGATAGCTCAAAGAAGAGAAGGGCTAGGATAATGTAATGAGTGAAATTTATAAAATTAACACAGGGTTAATAAACGTTCATCATGAGTTGAGAACCACTCTTTATAGATGCATCAACATCCAAATATTCCCCAGCCCCAAATCTCCTCTGTGACTATTCAAATACAGCATAACTTTGCTTGAAGTGAGTGTGGGAAAGGAGTTAGGATAATAAATCTGTCCGGCATTTAGGAAAATATGCCCTCTGCACACCTGCCCATCATTAATTGTCGGGCATTTAAGCCCCCCCGCAGGCAAACCAAACCAGATGAGCATAATGTTTAATTCCTGCCCACTAATGCGGGTTTAATATGTATGTAATCTTTGTCTATGAAATCCAGAAAAATTACATGTAAGGTGGATAAAATATGGCTTTTACAACTAAAATAATACAGTTCACACCTTACATTGCTGCCATTGGACAAAGAGGTAATGGTTGCATCTCGAAAATCAATCATTATCGCCCATTCACCCAACCTAGGTTTCATTCTATGAGAATTCACCAGGAGGGAGTGTGAAATGCACAATGTAACTGAGGAAAAGGAATAACAAAGGACAATCACAGGAAATGGACATTGTAAAAGCCATATTGTGTTTTTTCCTTTTATATGTTTCTATCTACCTGTCCTGTACCTCCTTCCAAATACTACTACGCATAGATAAATTCAGATATGACAACATACAATAATATAGCGTGCTTTGTTTTTTCTTCAAAATTTCCTCTATACCAATATGCATTAAATGTATAATTTATGAATTAAAAAAAGAGTAATGTGACAATAACAAAAACCTTAGGTTCAACTTTACTTAGCATGTCTCAGCTTCACTTTAGATTCACTTAACATTTACAGTTATCTACAGTAGCCCCATGGCTTCTTTGGTGCTGAGTGACAGCTCACAGCTGACAGCTTTGAAAAGTTACCAGACCAAATTATGTATCCCTACGCCGAACCATATGATCTGCAAAAACATGTGTTTCGCAGTTGTCACTTCTGACAGTCAAGATTTATGTATATACCTAAATGTTGACTGCCAGAAGTCAGCCGTGAACTGTCAGTCAGCACCAAAGAAGCCACGGGGCTACTGTAGTGATCAGCACAAGTTGTGTTGACTATTATTTTATATAGTTTAATTTGGAATAGGGCGATTACATTAATAAAGTACATATATTGTAAAAAAAACACTTTATTTCCATACAAATTTAGGAGTGTACAAATAATTTTATTTTGACAATGATTAGTAACAAATTTGAATAATTTCACACAAACACAAAAACCTATTTTAACACTAACTTTTCACTTCCAGGGTTCAAGAACTTTGTTGACTTTGATCTTCAGCAACAAGCTATTTCCTTGTCTCATGACTCGTGAAAACTGTGTGTTATCTCAACAATTCCTGTCAGTATTACCTGGGTAGATTTGTTATTTATCCTTCTACTTTTAAGAAAGGTCTTGCTCAGTGTTATATTGCTATAGGGTATCCACGACAGAAGCTGTGATATCTGATAGCTGAGGGTTCTTTATTCTAAACAGTGAATGAAAGTGACTGATGTCAACCTTTTCGGAAATAATCAATTTCTGAGTAATACAATATTAATAAAAAGTAATGGTGGGCCGATACATACTTTTCGCGATTCCAATATTTCCTTGATACCATTCAACATGAAATTAAATAAATCCTCATTTTGTAAGCATAAATTATTACTCGTTCGAGTTATACGGAAGCATAAAAATTAGGTCAAAAGAAAAATATTTAATTTGTTTCCATGTGTCAAAACTAACATTTTATGTGGATTATTTTACATTTGAATAATAATAGTCTTACGACAAAATATGTAGCAGCTGCGAGCTGGCTGATTCATTTGCTCACCATTCCCTTGCCAAAGCGCTGAGGAAAATCTTCCTTGTAGTGAATATTTACTCGACTATTTCCATACAAAATAAGTGTTCATTTTCGAAATACAGTTTCCTTTGATAAATGAAAATCGACCTTGTGACCCGTGTTTATAAGCTGCAAAGGAATGGCTTGTTTATATTGAGCTTAGAGCTGAGCAAATAGAATAATAGGACAAAGCAAAACTAGGACTAACCAGTGACGTTAATAAACAGCCGTATTGAATACTGAAGAGTGGTATTGAGGAATCGAGTATTGGAATCAGCACAGCCCTAATAAAAAGTTATCAAACGAGACTTTCCTAAGGATTACTGTAAAATTGGTGTTTTGTAGCTCATTGAAAGATCAAAATATATTAATAAAACTATCATGTTTTTTGGTCGTGATAACAAGAGTATATTTCAGTACATTAAATAATTATTTAAAAAGTATTGTATTCATGCTTGTATCTTGTTACATCCAACCAATGGCCACCAAATAAATACATGTTTTTATAAGTTAGAGAAAGAGCCATTCAAAAACAAAACAGCCACAGCCCCTTGATGGTTTACATGAGGTCATCAAACACCTGTTTTGGCTAGTTAAATATCTTTATTTCAGAAGAGCACGGAGCATTTTCAAAGATTTTATTTGAAAAGCATTTTTATAAGTGAATCAGAGACACCACTTCCAAAACAAAGAAACATTCAAATGTTAATTTTCAAAAGTTTGTGTTTGAATAAAGTAAAAATAGTTAATAATTTAGAACAGATCATATGAATATATGTTAAATTATTTATTATTTAGCACCGCGTCTTACTACGTTCGGGTTATACGCTAATATATGTTAAATACCTCCTTTCTTACTGTGGTTTCCCTATAACAACCTAAATACAGCTACAACATTAACAAAGAGATAAAAAAAAAATCAAAAACTGATTATTTTATGTACATATAATTTGTTCCTTCACAATTCAAAATTTGTAACTCTAATAAAAGTATTTCTCACCTCTTGACAGTTTTATAGAAAGGTTAATGAAACTTTCAAACATTAAATATACAATAGTTGTTTAATATATGTAGTACTCCTTGTATTTGTCAATAATATGAACAGTTTGATTGTAAATATGTTTTAATTACAAATAACAAAATATTATAACTTTTGGGCTATCCATTTAAATTTCAGCATTTATTTTATATTGTAGAGCCACATTAATTAAATTAATAACCTGGCAGTATAAAATGTTTTACAAGGGTATAGTCATGTATATGTTTTGAGTGTCATCCTCGGTTTTGACCCGTAATTGGTTAAAACAGTGATTTTTAAATCCAGGGATCATGATCATCTTACAGTTCACTTAATGTATGATCAGGATTGATGTAACATAACAATGAATGTCAGCTGTCACAAGGAGAAACAAGATTAGGGATGAAGTTATTCTAGAAAGAGTAGTACAGCTAATTTGATCCTCACAAACTTCAATCTCATGGTTTCCACTTTCCTAGTCTTTCTTACATTCAATATTCAATGCATACTTTGTGTGAACATTCCAATTAATTTATGTCAAAGAAGAGAACAAATTTAATTCCCCTAAATATATATAACCATTTTCAAAATGGCTTGGTAATCATTGGCATAAAATTGATAGGTTCTTTGTAAGACGCATTTAAGTTCAGTTTGAGCCTTGAAAACAAAACAAATATTCAAATTTGACTTTATATTGCATAAAATGTATAGTGGTCTATTATAAGGCAGTTTATTTTAATTACCCTGCGAGAAATGACAGCATGTATCATCCTGGACTAGATAATCTTTAAAAAACTAGTTTCTCCATACAGTACTCATCATTGCACAAAATAACTTGAGTCTATAAACAAGTCAATATGTACAACATACACCCAAAAGAGACCGACTCATTTCCTTGCAAAACCCATTTCATACAAACTAACAACCTCATCCCTTAGCAGCAAAACACAACATAGCACATATGTGACTTTGGGGCCTACCAATGTATTTTAAAACAATGGACAAATTAATTAAGTCGCCGACATGGCACAAAACATATAAATAAATAAAACCTTAAATCAAAACATGGTGAAACCCATTGTATGGACAGTAATACATAACAGATACTCCCCCCCCCCCCCCCCCCC
>CABEEJ010003115.1:40279-61168 GCA_901482245.1 Timema douglasi | reverse complement strand
GGGGGGGGGGTTTTCTATAAAAACTTACAAAACACTAAATTTTTCATGCGTCCCCTATAATCCCACCTCTTCTTAAGTAACTTTAGTGAGTGTCAGATACGTTTCTTTTAACCAAGTACTTACCATTCAGTACCTCTTTACACAGGGCTTGAGTTAGTTTTAACTGTGTTACTCTTTTAATTGTAAAAGCCATAATGTGCGTCTCTATTATTTATTCTTATACCTCTTTTCTTGTATCCTCCTTATTAAGAGCCCGTCTCACTGCCAATTGACCAAGAGATTAGATACAATATTATGCTTCAACCAGAAAATTTATTGATATGCAATTTTCTGCATTATTCATTTTGAAACTGAAATCTGTTTCGTAGTGTTTTTTTAACCTACTTCAGTGGATGCATGGTCTAAGGCGTCACACTCGCAATAGACCAGACTGCCGATGACGGGGACTCTGGGTTTAAATCCTGATCAAGTGTCCTGAGGGTGTTTTTTTTTCTTTCTAAAATTGGTTGCTACGTTTCCCTTTACAAAAATGTGGGTACGCTTCCTCTAAATTCAACCTTCCTCATCCTTAACTGATTAGCCACTGGGCAATAATTTGTTTTATTAGCATTAGCATAATTACAACATAACCATATATAACCAGAACAAGTAGTAATATGCAGTGCTAAAAATGTTTTTTTTTATTTTAAAATATATTTTTTTTACCTTTTTTTCAAATATGATAAAATGGTTTCACATTCATAATTTTTTTTAAATAGAATACAAAAACACGGTACCACACTGAGATGTCTGGTAGAGCTATATTACCTAACTAAGTTAAATGTCACTCAGGGAATGAGATGGGCTCTTAAATTCCAATTCCAATAAAAATTAGAAACAATGACTTTTTTCTGTGCAAATTTTCACTATACAAAAAATATATATTATGTATACACAAACAACTCTGTATACAATTAATTATAAATTTAACTAAGAAACAAAAATAAACCATGTTGATATGATCCATTTCATGGAGAGTTTTAACATATTGCAGTCTGACTTTGCTAGTCATTTAAGTACAATTTAAAATTAGTCTTGGAACTGTATATGTCTACAACTAAACCTACCATTTATTTGATTTCTTTTTTAAAGCACATGTATGTCATGTTAAACTCAAGTAGGGCGAAAAATAAAGTAGAAAAAATAATACTATAACAGCAAACAATTAGCTGTGAGGTACAAAACCAAACATTAGTTTAAAAAAACAACACACTTCTATCTTCCCACATGTTAATTGCAAATTTCAAGGTTCTATAAACCAAAACGCGCGATGGCACCTGTTAATAAAATGGCACTTGTGGTTTTCAGATAAGGCGAGAATGTTTCAGATAGTAGATTAGTAAACTGTACACAAACCTATACTGTGCCACAGTCTGGACCATTAACATCCTCTGGTGACGTAACAAAGAAACCACGCGTGGCACATCCAGCTCCTAAATGTGGCAAAATAATTTCATTTGTTAAATACAAACAAATTGTTAAATGTAAAGTCCATCTACTGTATGAGTGGAGGCAACTGACAGCTAGCAGAAGATTTTTTATTGCACATATTGGTTGGAAATCACTTATGTTAGCCTATGCGAAATAGTTTTTATTTTCCTAGTAATGTTATATTATCAATAAAAAAAAGTGTAAATAAACGAGTCTAATAAAAATTCCCTAAGGACTACTGTTTAATTGGATTTTTCATTACTTAATTAAAGAACCAAAATTGTTAATAAAACTATTATGCTTTTTTTTTATGGTTGTAGCAACAAGATATAGTAATAAATATTTTAAAGCGAAAAATTATTTGAGAAGTCAAGTAGTCATTAACTAGTGTTGTATTCATTTTCTCATATACAGAATGTTTAGAAACTCGTAAGGCCAAACCACACATAGAGCCTGTTTGAACCAAAAGTAATACAAAATCCCTATACACTTACGTTCTGAAACCTATGCTAATACCATTAAATTGTGTCCAAAGTTTCGGCGTTTGGCACCGGGAGAGCAAAGCTATTCAAGCATGCATGTACAACATGTTGCATAGGAATTAGGTGCGCGGCACTATAAACCGCAACATCTTGGGAGCACGGCAGCAGAAAAAACCACAATTAATAGTAAACAACACATGTCCATCTAAAAATGTAAATATGTTCTGAGGGTCATCATTAACAATCCTACAGCAGAGAAATCTTGCCATTATTACACATGCAGTGCCACATACCTAACTCCTATGCAACATATTGAATACACATGCTCTACATATTTGCTATTCCAACGCTATATACCAAAACTTTGAACACAATTTCATGGTATTAACATAGTTTTCTGGATGTAAGTGTATAGGGATTTTGTATTACTTTTAGTCCAAACAAGTTATATGTGCAGCTTGGGCTATGAGTTTCCAAACACCCTTTATTTATAATTACACCTTAAAAGTCAAGAGGTTATCATAGAGACTTCAATAGCTGACAAGTATAGAATGTTTTTCCAATGAAAATTGGATTGTGAATATGCCGACTATCCTTCCTACTTTTAAACATTTTGGCCAACATTTTATTCCAAATAAAATGTATGATAACAAATTTACCTGGTTATGATCCAAAGTGTAGAGTAACAGGTCACTGAGTATGGTGACCCCTGTCCTTCCAACACCTGCACTGCAGTGTACTAGTACAGGCGGGTTGCGGTTGTGACCTGCTGGGATCTCGCTGACAGTGTGCTGCCTTACTGAGCTCAACTCCTCCAAGAAACCTTGACAAACAGCCCACGAGGACATTTATTGTAAACTCTACATCGGATGTGTACATATAAAATAGTTCTCTTTTCACTTTTTGAGCTAAATTTACAGGAAAGACTGGTAAGGGCATTGTAAAGGGGAATGAACACAATATATAGTTTTTACAATAAAGAGAATAACACAATCCACACTTTACATTGCTGCCACTAAACAAAGAGCTAATGGCTGCTTCTCATAGAAAATTGATTGTTATCACCCAAACCCTCGACTTAGGTTTCATTCTACTGAAACTCGTAAACTGGAGTGTGAAATGTGCCAGCAGTGTTAAGTGTGAACTATATTCTTCTTTTCATTGTAAAAACCATAGTGTTAATACCTATTTATTTGTTTCAATTAATCTTTTCTGCAACTCCTTCCACACATAACTAAATTTGAAACAGATAAAGATGGTGTTAAAATAATGTCTAACTGTATAAGCAATAAGAAAGTGGATGTAAGAAGAGAGAGGTCTATTTGTTTCTAATGAGGTCTAACCAAACTATCCTTTCAGGTTGGCTTCCTTCCTCATCACATTACACTATAGCAAAGTGATTTTTTAGCACTGCATCCTACTACCCGTTTGGGTTGGACCCACATGTACTAATTATATGATAGTGTGTTAGGGTTCAGAAAGGTTGAATTTATAAGAAGTTTATTTACGCATTTCTGTGGGTTTGGGGTGGGGGGTGAGAGCGAAAAACTATTTTAGAAAAAAACACCCTCATTACACCCGACCAGAATTCAGTTCAGTCAATTGTGAGAGTGACACCTTAGACAGGCATGTCAAACTTGCGGCCCGATCCCAGATTTTGACAGCTCGTGTACCTTTAGTTGAACCAACACACAATGCAGCCCAATTATTCTTATTACACATGCCTACGCCGTTTGGAAATTTACTATTGGTTATTTGGGGAGATCAAGCAAATGAGGTTGGTTTACTAATTATTTAATCTTTATTTACCAAAGATCAATTCCCAGAGATGTTTAAATTACCAGAGTCTGTATAAATGGTACATAGGGTTCCCACACAGTGTTCATATACTTGTCAGATATTCAAGAATTAATAAATATTTATTTTGTGGTACAATTTATTCATCATTTTATAAGATATAAAACTAGAAATAAGTGCCTAATCTAATAACCAAAACACAGGTAACTCTCTTTCTTATTTTTTCCATCTTGGTTTGTCTTTTGTTCACACATCAAATTAAATATAAATCTCTCTCTAATTTCTAAATATTAAATCTTTCTCTCCAGGAAATAATGATGATAGGGAAAACCAAGAATTATGATATAATTTTGCCATCTGTCGGGAATTAAAACTTTTTTTTTATGTTTGAAAATATATTATATTTTGGTTATTTATATTAGTTTATGCACTAAAATTACTATGAAAATATTTTATTGCACAATTGTTTGTAACATTTTGTTTTAATCTGATAAAACAAGTTATTATCACAACATTCAACTCAATTACTTCTGATTTTTTTACATGAATATTAATTTGTAATGTACAAAACAGCTTAGAATGGCTATAATTGAATATTTTAACCATCAATATTTATATTGGTGAAGCTTCAAAGACAAAATTTTATTTCTAAGTGAGGTTGAAGCTGATATTTGTTTAAAAACTTCATACACCCCTACTGGCCATGATGATAGAGAGAAAATGTGACTGACCTAAAAAATGTCCAACACTGGAAGGACAACCTTGGTCCCCCCACTCTGGGTACTGTAGGTGCCACACACCCCTTGCTCGTCGGGATGGAGCGTGGTACAGTCGCAGCTTTGTGGTGATACAATGGCCAGTCTCCTGAGAGAACTGGTGCCACACTTGATACTGAAATAACAATTAGATTTATAGATTTTTATTTAAATTTATAGATTTGAAAATGCTTTACAACAGCAGCAGGATCCGACGCGCCACCGTAATGACAATAAAATCAAGAACTTATAAAAACCAGTCATAAACAAATGCTTTTGAAAAATGCTACACAGTTAGTGTTAAAATACTTCAAAAGAACCCAAAGCAATATGTTTCAGTCAAGGAGATAAATGGCACATCAAAGTATCACAGAGTCTTTAAAATCACCCAACCTAAATATTCGACCTGCTGCACCATTGTTTCACATGCTATTCACATATAAAACCAGCAGAATCTCAAGGGAATTTCCAATCACCAAGATAAGATTTCAAATTTCAACAACTATGCTGGCGTCATTGAAACCAACTTTCTATTCAGTCTACCTCCTGAGAAAGATGCCATGTTATTTATTTAATTTACCAAACCCTTCCTTCACCTCTGACAAGACATCTTGTGAATGTGGGGAATGCCAGGCCCCCCACCGTGGTTCGGATTCCACGTTAAACTGTAGGTCCTTCATTTCATCTCACAATCACCCTACCATTACACATTAGCATAAGTGCGTACAACCCGAACGGGTAGTAAGACGCGGTGCTAATAATAATAATAATAATTTATTTAACTACACACTACAAAATACTTAGTGCAATTCATTTAATATATAGGTGTTTACGAGTCTTCAAAGCTTCTCATCCATCTGGAGCTGAGCATTCACTCAGCCCTTTGGTTGGTTAGTGCTGTCCCCACCATCTGGTAGAAGGCACATGTACTAAGGACATTTTAAAAATGTGGCAGTTTGCCATTGCTTCCAGCACAGCAATTATATGAGCGAGTGTGAAAGAGCATGCCTATTTTGCTGGAAACGTATTTTCATTTACTTTCCATGTTTTACATGGCAGAATCCAAATGGGATCAACGGCTTTACTTCCCCTTTAAAAGAAGTTATGATATGGATTTTTATCGCTCAAGAAAAATTTGTCAAACCCGGTTTAGTTCTAACCCACAAATATTGTGAACTAAGGTCGACATTTAACATATATCAACACTATAATAGAGTTGCTATTTACCTCTCCAACTTCCAAACCCCTATCTCCTAATTGAGGGCAGTATGGAGTGGCCCCTTCCTCTTTATTTCCGTTTAACATGACTAGCAGGTAGACATCTGCCTCCCACACCATCTGCCAAAAGCTAATGATCGTGTTGGGAAGGGGACTTTGAGCTGCGATGTAAAACCTCTGCTGATTGCCAACTGTTGCCTGAAATATACAAATACGATTCAACTTTACCTACTGTGTTTGCAAAGGGTAAGAAATAATATCTAAAAATAATATTGGTAACCATGGAATTTAGAGCTGACAAATGAATAAACCTCTTCATTTGTATTTAAATTAGATACCAATTTAATTTACAGTCTGTAAGGAAGGGAGCTAAGATGCGAGTGAGTTAAATGTACACAAAGAAAAGAAGTGAAATTAAACTGGCCATGCCGGGAATCAAATCTGGGACCCATAGCTCAGTAGACAAAAAGACACTCTTGGTAAACTAAACAAAGCTGTGATAAAAATCAATGAAATCACATCAATATGTCAACTTGTTCATCAGACTTTTATTATCTAAACATATTTTATGATTAATAAAACTCAATAATGCATTGCGTAGTAATGTGCGAGAGTGTCCGAAGTATTGAACTCACTGTTATATGTGAGGCATTGAAATAGCCTAGTCTGTTTTCTTTGTTAGGGGTCAACCTCACTCTGTTTTCTTCGTAGGGCAAGACATCTTTGTACCTGGAAGAGATTAAATAAACACACTTTACAAAATATGTGCTGCGGAAAAATACACTGGATGTAAGAGAGACCAGGAAATTGAAGGCCAAGGAATTAAGTTTTTGAGGATCATGGTAGCTGTCACAAGGAGAAACAGAACTAAGAATGAAGTTGTCCGTGCAAGAGTTGGGGTACAGGAACTACATGAGATCGAGGAAGTAGGACTGAGATGGTATAGTCATGTTTTGGGGTTGGTAAAGGAAAGAATTCCAAGGAGAATGTTGGGGATGAAGTATGTACGGAAAAAACTGCAAGGGAGACCAAGAGATAGGAGATGATAGTAACAAGTATGCTAATGGAAGTAAAATATTGAAAGCAAATAAAGGAGAATGAATGGTATAGCAGAGCAAAAAAACTAAAAAATGTAATTAATATTTTTTTTAAATCATGTTTTAATTTTGACAAAAGGAAAAAAAACATGTATTAAAGTATATGCATAGCTAATAAGATATTAGTAATTACAATAGTAAACATGTATTTCTACCTACTAATAAGGCCCCATGAGGTCAAACATTTATAAATAATAAAAAAGGTATAATAAAAAACTGTTGAAAACACAAGACCAAGACTTTCAAAGTCACCAAATAGGATTGTTAACTAAACCAAAATATAAAGTAAATAACAGCAAATAAGCTAAGATAAAGATAAGTGATCATACACATTCTGAGTTTCGTAATTTTGAATTAGTTGCCACTCGCGAGTGTTTTCATTGAGAGCTTGGAGTCAAAGTATCAATAATTGTAATATTCAGATCGACTTTCAATTTTTTCGATACCAGTAAGAATCGAGGGCTTCAAAGTTATCAAATTTGACATCACTAAAAATACATTATTGAAAACTATCTAAAAAAAAGGGGGAAAACGCTATAAATGAGCTTACTTTATGAGTAAACATTTTAATTAATACTTTTGAGACTCTTAAGAAAAACAAGCACAAATAAAAGTAAAAACACTAACCTATATTTACAGAAACTTAATATTTCGACGAGTTGATTGAGTTTTCCTCAGGTAGTAGTATCAGTAGTAGTGTAAGTATTAGTATTAATAGTAAGACTGTTTAGTAAGATGCAATAAGGGCACCAAAATGTTGAAGTGTTTGTAAATATGTATTATTGTTTTTACTTTTATTTGTAATTGTTTTTCTAAAATTTTATCATTTTATTTATTTTATAATATATTTTTTACCCACTTCAGTGGACACGTGATCTAACGCACTACACTGGCAGTAGACTCGACTGTTGGTGATGGGGAGATCAAGGTTCGAATCCCGGTCGGGTATACTGAGGGTGGTTATTTTACAAAATGATTTTCCACTGCCACAAATGCGAGTAAGCTTCTTGTAAATATAACCTTCCTAATCCCTAAAACCATTAGCGTAATTAGTACATAAGCGTATAGAAAACCCACATTTCACCAATGATAAATTTTTCGACCATGTCGAGAATCGAGCCCAGGACCCTTAACTCGATAGACAGACACGCTACCGAATGAGCTAAGGTGTCAGATGTTCTAATCTTAAGAATACATACCTAAGTATATAAAAACGGCACTTCTTAAATATGTAGTTAAATGATATAATTACCGGTTTCTTGAAACATTGTCAGGATGCAATGCTGTTGTAAACTCAACATTGGATTTCTTTTTAGGAATTTTTTCGAATTCAAAAAAAAGTTGACTATCAACAAGTTTCTTCTCTAACAGCAGACACTGAAAGATCAAAAAATATTTTCAATAACTCATTCTTTTAGTTTCAAATATAACCAGACTAAATATCTGTTTAATTTGATGCATCATAGCTTTTTCAGACTTTTAACTAGGCCTGGGACAATAAAACCAGTACCTATCATTTGGTTGTTATTACAAAGGTAATATGCAAAATGACACGCATATTTAAAAAAATATACAAATAAGCTTTTGTTTATTAAACTTATGATAAAATATCGATAAACACAAAAAAATCAGTAAAAAGATTAAGGCCCAATCTTACAATGTCACGTTAAAGTCCTCGTAACTTAACCGTTTGTAAAGTCTAACCCTTGGTTAAACTTAGCGTTGCGTTTTACAATACTATTTTTATGTGCGCGTTAAATTACGGATAGGTGCCTTCCATTAGTTCTTAACGTTAACTTTCTCGGAGCGCTAGATTTGTGTCAAAGCTTTTGATTGGCCTAACTTGACCATAGAGAATATAACCAAGTCATTACAACGTCTATGGAACTGTTATGAAAAAATCAATCAAAACGAGTTCAATATATCGAGTTTGTTGAGGTTATATGCTATATTTTATCGTATTTATTTTCCTGCTAAAATGTCTGTTGAGAATCATAAACGCGAACGAAGTGTAAATTTTAGCAAAGAAGAGGAAATGTTGCTGATTGAATTAATTAATCAAAGTAGTCATAATCATACAATAAATCAGCCATTTCATAATATAAATAAAAGTAACCTCACTTTAATAATAACAACAATTGCCTTGAAAACAATATGGCGGAGTGTTTAACGTTGTTAATGTGGACTTTATGTTTGCTAACCGGAAGGTAGACCTCGCGTTAACTTTACGAGCACATTTACGTGAACATTAGCGCTAATCAAACATTGTAAAATCAAAAGTAGTGGTCGTTATCGCTTAACTTCATGTTAAGCCCTAACGAATAGAATAACATGACATTGTAAAATTGGGCCTAAGTTGGGTGGACACCACTATTTTATTAATTTGAATCCTGAATGTTGAATCGGAATCTTAGAAAAAATTATGAACCTTTTAGGAAATAGAAATTTAATAGAATAATAAAAAAAAAATAGTAACTTAATGTTAACTTTATTTCTTATAATCTGTTCACAATAACATTCATATATTCAGTTTAGTGTTAATTAATAATTTACTGGTCTGGGGCCTTGTTAAGTATGTTCTATAATTAAAATTAAGGATGGGCCCCTGATTACTTCAAATTCTTAAGGATATTAGAGATTCAAGAAAATTTCAGATTTGTGACTTCATCATCATTATCATCATCAACTGTTTCAAGCCTGTGGCTTGGTCAGTTTAGTAAAATGCCTCTGTTCTTCTACTCTCACTTTAACACTTTCTGTGACTTAAACCTTTAAAAATAATTGTTTTTCAAGCGAAATTTGTTTTTTTTATCACTGACACAGCTTATTAGGAGTTCAGAACCAACTATAATCATAGGATTAACTTAAAAACCAGACCTTATTCCAGTAATTTAACACTTAACTGAAGCATGTATGAATGTTACTAGACAGAACTCTAACATTTAGTTACTATTTCTATTTTCTATTATTCTAATATATTTATATTTCCTTTTATTTTCATAGCTTTTCCTGGATTCGAAAGTGAAGTGGAGATTTGAATCCATAAAAGAGTGGATTTGACCCAACCCTAATTATAATTGGCTCTGAATCACCATTAAGTATTCTACACCCTAAAATGTAAATAGAGACTATGCTTAATACTGTAAAATAGAAAAATCTTCAATGTTTTACTGTCAATATGGTTTCAAATCCAAAAAATACAATGATCATTATCTAAAAGAAATTAAAAATTTACCTAGTGGAGATTATTTATTAGTTTAGCTTGGTTCAAATCCAGCTATTTGTTCAACAGTGAGGCAAACAAAAATGCTGACTAACTTAATTAGTCATGACAAATGTTAAAAATTGTTCGGCGGGATGGACCCGTTATGCTGACTCCACGACACGCTATATCCACAAGTGTGTGTTTGTGTGCGTGCATGCGCACTAATAATGAAAACTCAAGACATTAGATCCCTTACCTGGGGTTTTAGGGAAAGATAGTGTTTTAAACTTATAGGATTGTAAGTATAGCTGAGATTAATTATTTTAATTCAGTATAGGGTGTGAAAAAAATATCAGCCTCAACTTCAATCCTAAAATAAAGTTTAGCTTCAACAATTAGGAAACTTCACTGACTAACATAATGGAAGCAGAAATAGTCATTTATGTTCAATAATCAACTGGCATTCTGAGCTGTTTTAAAACATTTAAAAAATTATTATAGTGTATAAAATTGTATGGATAAGAAAATAATATTTCAAGCATGAAACATATAGCAAAAATATTCAAACTAAGATTTGAGTATAGCTAATATAATCAATTCAAATCCAATTCAAAATGAAAAAGTGAAGTCTGTACATCACTACTTTATTTAAATCAAGCTTTGCTATCTTTGTCTTCTTACCTTTCTGAAATATGAAATAAAAGAAGCGTAGCATGATTTTAATAAAGTAAGGGTATTAAAGCATATTTACCATAGTTTCCTTGGAGATAGAAGGGGGCAACGGAACCCTGGGAAGTCCAGTGCTCCAGCGATGCTGTGCATTACTCGCTGCCTCCTCCTCAGGGGTTCTGTCTTTACTTTTAGATCTTCGCGTTGCGGTAGACGACTTGCCGCTCTTACCGCCTACCAAGAGTGCCCACCTACGACGTTTTTGTTTGGTCGAGTCCTGACTACCACTGCTTCCAGGCGACAACTTCCCTTGAGACAGGCTGTGATCTAGGGGAAAGAAAACATGGGCATTGTCAAAAATTATGGTTTTTTTTAAATTGATAAACTTAAACACTGATTAGTTGTGACAAAATGAATAGAGTAGGAAGAGGAGAAAGTATTTTATGTAGAGATGGGTCAAATACTATATTTTTTGGAATTTTAAGTTTTCTTTCGAATCTCAAATTATGATTTGAATCCTTGAATCCTTAACCCTTTTCCTAGCATTAGGTTGGCCTTCAACTTTTAAATCTAGTAGTTTTTATTTTTGTAAAGTTCTTGTTGGAATATTAGCTTTATCTAAATTTATTACTTTTACTTTTCACTTTCAAGAATTGTGCTAGATTATTTATCTGAGCACGGAAGCTGTGAAATGCACTTGTGGCTTGCACGTGTGGCCTCACAGTGGAAAGGGGAGGTTTGGCGCAAACAGCTAGGCAATCAGCACATCCGATTTAGTGTCTGTGTTTGAGCCTATGTGGAAGGGAAGCGTTAGACGTGACACTGGCTGGTTAGCATGCTAACAGATAAGACCTGTATTCAAAAAGTATTTTTCGTAGCGTGAGTATAGAGGGTTTTGAGATTGGTGGAAAGAGATGTAGACCAGGTGGCTAAATGACCACTACCTTAAATAATTCTCTGTATTTATGTACTAAGTAATTTGTTTCTCTACATTAAGTAACCCGTGGTACAAAATATATAATATTTATTTCAAATAAAACTTCAAATTCAACTCTAATAACTTTCTACTTATTTGATTCAGTGCTGTTCTCCACCCCCACCATTAATTTATTAACACCGAGATGCTCTACTAAAACACTGGCTGCCACGGACCCATAATAAACAAGAAGCTGAGAAGAAAATGGAGTGAGTCAACTGGTTACACCTTATTGTGCATGAATCTATTATTGTGTTTGTAAAGTTTTAAGAACTTAAATCTATTAGTCTGAAAAAAATAATATTCTTAATAAGATGAATAAAAGTTAAAAATTCTTGAATACCAATGAATATAAGTTGATTTTATATCAAATAGAAGTCATTACAGCCTATTAAATGTGAAATAAATAGAGGTAAAAGACCAATTTTTAATGGTGTGTGAAGCTTCGAAAAGTTTAAGTTGAAGGTCAAATCTCCTTTGACTTCGACATCTACAATGACCTTCGCATATTCGAAAAATTTCTAAAGAAGGATAAAACTTCAATAAATTATCAAACAATTTAATTTTATCTTACTATAAATACTACATTTTCAATATATGATAATTTTAAAACCGTAACTAAACAGAATTTTAACAATGACTAGTAATTTAACTTACACAAAGTTAGCATAATCAAAAACAGTTAAGTAGATGTTATATATTATATTCACTATCAGAAACATAATTTTGTAAAAAATAAAAATACCTATAGAAAAACAACACCATGGTCACTGACTGGTATGAAGCAGAGAAAGTGCTTTAGTTGTGCTATCATCACAGCTTGCGTCTAATGTTTGGTCCTTAATATTCTTTACTATTCAAAATGGCTGAAACGAGAATGGAATTTAACTTATAATTATTATCAGATAAAGGTAGATGAAAAGACATGTATACGTAAAGTTTGCGAAATAATATTATAAACTCCACGATGAAAATAAAAATTAAAACTTAATTGATAAGTTACTAAGCTTTTCAGTAAGGCTGTGTGCATTAATTATTAATAAATTCCTTAGGTAACAAATAAGGAAATTTTCCTGGCCTTTATTACTGACATGATTAAGAAAAATAATTAATTTAAAAATTAAAAGTAGCGTTAAGTGACAACCACAAAAATCCTAAGTAGCTTAGACTTCGACTTTTCTTCGCAAGTTTCAAGATTCGCTTCGATGTTGCATTTAAAAAATGGCCTTCAGACACCCCTACCAATTTTATTGTTAAGTGACAAAACAAGAATCAAATTCAACTTTAGCTTGTGATGTTACTAAATTGTTTATTCAGGCTATTTGTTTTAACACAAAAGTTAGTAGATAGTATTATATTAGAGGATAAAAAAAAAGGTAGTTAAAGCCATATGCCAGCACTTTTCTTGAAAGAATAAAATACCACATTAGGAAAAAGAAAGTTTCCCCTTAATACACATCATCATTAACTGTTTCCAGATCAGTTTAGTAAAATGCCTCCATCTTCCTCCTCTCACTTACACACTTTCTTTCGTTACTCCCATCTCTTTCTTGGTATCTTTTGCAGTCTTTTTCCTACTTCATCTTCATCATTCTATTTGTAATTATCTCTTTTTCCATCCTATTACATGCCTATACCATTTCAGCATTGCTTCTTCAACTATCTCATATATTCCCACTCTTTCCTAGATACTTTAATTTCTGGTTCTGTTTATCCCCGTAACAACTAGGATGCTCCCTCCTCACTATACTCAGTCAGGATTAAACCTTAACCTTTCGAGTCAAGAATGTAATCCACTAAACTAACCCTTCCATATGCATATTTATAAATTATTTTAATCAAACTTGTAAATCAAGTCCCAACATTTACGTTAGTCAACAATACTATTGAGAACATGTAAGCAGAACAGCTCACCAGGTGAATAAATGGTGTCCGCTGTAGAAGAAGCCAGTTTATTTTTGCTTGGATATGGTAATGAGAAAGAAGCCAGTTCATGAGCTTTGGACGGAGCATGATTCAATTGCACGTGTATGTTATTAGCGCTCTGCATATGATAATACTGTTGATGCACTAAGTTATTGTTTGTCATTAAAGGCCCTTGAACATTGTTCCCTGGCAGCTTATGTTCCATTGATGCCCGACTCATCTCTGGTGCAGACTGGATACTAGATGTGCGGCTTCGGATGGAGATGTCTTCTGCGCTAGAGGGAGGGAAGGCTTGTCTTCCGT
Source organism: Timema douglasi (assembly GCA_901482245.1). Taxonomy (NCBI): domain Eukaryota; kingdom Metazoa; phylum Arthropoda; class Insecta; order Phasmatodea; family Timematidae; genus Timema; species Timema douglasi. The sequence continues at coordinate 47,270 of CABEEJ010003115.1, read as the reverse complement.
CAATGGCCCAAGGAAGAGGGACATTCTCATAGATAGGCTCCGGTGAACAATATGGCACAGTGGTTCCATGTTGGTGTTCCCTAGCAAAGAAATATACAAATGTTTTAATGAAAGAAAGCAAACATTTTGACATCTAATTGTACATAACCAGCAAAGCTTGGAAGATCAAGACGATTTCTAGGTTATGGATACATACATAACCAATATCATATTCTTAGAGTGAAACATTAAACCTACACATGGGAATCTAACTTGGGACTCTTAGCTTAGTGTGCCAATTATATATCATTGAGTTATCCAGTATTAGTTATGTGTCATTCGACACTTGGCCTTAAATATGGGTGAAGAATGACCCTGAGCATAAGGAGAATCTTGGAAAGATTAGTGATATGGCATTAGCGCACAAAGCCAAGGCTCCCAGGTTCGATCCTTGTGTCCAGGTGATATATTTTTAAATTTACAAACATAAGTGTTTTAAGTCTGTATTTTAGGCCATTTACTTTGTAACAATTACTGTATATTAGCAACTTGAAACCAACTAATCAAACGAACAAGATGTGGAGGTTTAATACTAAGTAATCCCATCTGCATCCTCATATAAAACAGATATATATAGCTATGGTCTTTCGATTCAGGAACAAACACATACTTGATGCGGCCAACTCTGCCAGAATGAAAGATTTCTGATATGAGATTAAAATGGTTACAAATCAACTAATATTTAAGTCAGATACTGCTATGAATAGAAGAAATGAGGTTAAAATTACTAGCCATATTTAAATATTTGCCAAAGGTCAAAATAAGACATTCTAAACCATCATTTAAAACATTTGTTTTATTTCTTTTAACAATAGTCTTTGGTTGAAGGAAATAAACGATAATAGTTCTGTTGATATCTTATTCCTAGCAATTTCAGTCAGCAAAAGTAAATAGAAAGGCTATTGAAAAATAAAAGTTATGTTTTAATATAGTTTAATTGTGTTTAAATTAACAAAACTTAATGGGGTTTTTTTTAATTTAAAAGGTCAGGTAGTCAATTGTGTTTCATATTACAAATGTATTACTGTATTGACCCAAAAATATGCCACACCCCAAATTTGAAACCACTTTCATAGGAAAAATAATATAGTTGAAATAAAATCACTTTAAGTAAATCAATTACAAAGGAAAAACAATATCAATACCGGTAGTTAAAATTAAATCACAGTTTACCAAACCACTTGAAGAGGAAGAGCAATATTTATACTGAAAATGAGATCACTTCATTTTAAAGTATTTTAAAAGGGGGAAAAAAACTGGTATTTACAGTTAAATTGAGATAACTTGCAGAGTAAAACAAATATTTACAGTTAAAGTGAGATCACTCTCAGAGAAAAACAAATATTTACAGTTAAATTTTTTCAGCATTGTCTTCCATCTTATCACTTCTGAATGTAGTACACACGCCTAAACTAACTCGTTAAAGAATAGCAGCTTTGATCAAAATATTGCAACTAAATTTTTATAAGGCAAATAAAATACACTTTGTCCCCTATAATGGTAAAAATATATGCCAGTAGAATGGTAAAAATATATGCCAGTAGAATGCATTAAATAAACTAATCTTCAAGGTTTTAGCAACCATATTTGTGTTGGCATGAATAAGATACACATAAAGTCAAGATTCATTTATTTTAAGTGGCATATCGCATCATCTGTTGTGACGATTAGTAACTATTTTAATATATATGTATATATATATATTGATATTACTATATGCACATCTTAAAGGTAATAAATGTGATACTTATTATCTAAGAGTGTAATTATAGCCCGCATTAAGATTATATTAAGGCTGTTTCTGGGGAAAAAAGTGTGGCTTATTGTCAAGTCATTATGGTGTATGGGGCTGGGCCACAGCTGAACAATAAATTTAAATTCTGTAATAGTGTAAAAAAATTTAAAGGAAAAAATATATGTCAAAATTTTTATTTTTATTTATTTTTTAATTATTTAATTTATATTTTCAGCAATGCATCTTACTACCCTTTCGGGTTCGTTCCTTTTATATGTTTCTATCCACCTTTCCTGTACCTTCTTCCAAATATAATACAATTAACTCATAAAGGAGAGGTTTTCCTTATAGAAATATAAGGTTGGGCTACTTTATATTCCAAAGCTTCATCTCGAGGGTTAAATAGGTTACGACAGTCATTTTAGTGTGAAAATAAAAAATAAATAAAAACAAAGCTTATGGAATTTTGTTTGGAAAGCATGAATTGAAAAGTTAATAGAGTACATTTTTAAAGTTTATGGAAGTGTCTGTGAATATTTCTGTACCTCTCCTCCAATATGGCTTCTATGTCATGATACACGGCACGTTGGTCAAGCATGGCTGCAATATTCGTGTAGGTATGGTGAACTTCAGAATTGGGCAGCAGATGATGTTGTGGAGAATGTTGGTGCAGGGATACCACAGCAGACTCCAAAAAATGTGGCTGTTGGTCCACGTCATCTTGTAGCGGGGAGTGGTGCCGCCCAACATTTCGAGACGACACAAGATCAGGACTGGAACCACTTACCTATTGACCAATGCAGTCAAGAAATTTATATGAAGAAAAAAAAGTCCTTCATACTAACACTTTGATATGGCTTTGAAAATTACAAAGCTTCAAATAAAAACAAAAAAAAACACAAAAGAGGAGAAAAAGGAAAATGGTAAAGAATGATAGGACACATAGATAGGAACAATTAAAAGGTTTAACATAAAGGACAAACACAGGAAAAGGACATTGGATGCGAATATATAATGATATAGCTCTATAAGGAAAACCTCTGTTCGCTTTATGAGGTAATTGTATTATATTTGGAAGAAGGTATAGGAAAGGTGGATAGAAGAAACATATAAAAGGGGGACAAACACAATATGGCCTTTACAATGAGGTTTTCCTTATAGAGTTATATCATTATATATTCGCATCCAATGTCCTTTTCCTGTGTTTGTCCTTTATGTTATACCTTTTAATTGTTCCTATCTATGTGTCCTATCATTCTTTACCATTTTCCTTTTTCTCCTCTTTTGTGTTTTTTTGGTTTTATCTTTTAGGAAGTTGCGTTGCACGTTTCACATTCCTCCCTGATGAGTTCCGATAGAATGAATCCTGGGTCGGAGGATTGGGCGGTGACGATAGAGTTTCTTTAAGAGGTAACCATTACCTCTTTGTCCATTGGCAGCAGTGCAAAGTGTGAACTGTGTTCTTCTTTTCATTGTTAAGGCCATATTGTGTTTGTCCCCCTTTTATATGTTTCTATCCACCTTTCCTATACCTTCTTCCAAATATAATATAAAGCTTCAAATAATAAATCTTTAAAAGGAAAAACTCTTTTAGATTTATGAGGTAATTATATTATATTTGGAAGAAGGTTGAGGAAAGGTGGATAGTAAAGTGTGAAATGTTGTTCTTTTCATTGTAAAGACCATATTGAGTTTGTTCTTTTTATGTGTTTGCATCCACCTTTACTATAACTTCTTCCGAATATAACATAATGCTTCATATTAGAAATATTGACAGCTAAAATACTTATATAATTAGGGGCATGTGAAAAGCCAATCCTGTCCAATTTTAGGAATAGATAAATACCCGACATTTCCGACAAGCGTATGGGATCCCGTCCATCCCTACTTAGAATTTAAAGAGTGGAGTTGCACATCCCTATTATAAACTAAAGCATTTCTTATTTGTTGCCTCTAGTTAAGTACCTGCATGTTGACAAAACAAGGATGTGGAGGGGCCAGAGTCTGGGATGCCAAGTCAGGGGTGCTGTTGCTACTAGGCCTGTTGATGGGGTATGGGGGTGGAGGCTTGTAAAGGTGGAGTAGCTGGAGCCCTTGAACTAGGTTATTCTCCAGTGTGTCCAGCTCTGGAGTGCTAAAAACAAAAACAAAGCCTTTGTTTAGCAACTATACCAGCACTTTCTAAGTTCTGTCGCTGACCTAAATACACAAAAATGCACTAAAATTGAAAATAATTTATTTAACTACATAAGTGATATGGTGTGATACTGATATGGTTTGGAATAGGAGAGATAATGTAGTGTATATTGTTTAGTTAAAAAAAAAAAAACTTTCACTACCAAATGAAGGCTGAAGAAGCTGCCTGTGGGAATGAAAGCTTGTTTGGTTAATTATTATTATAATTTACTATCCATCTAATTTTTACTCCAGTATCACTCAAGTGAGCTGGCTATCCTTCCTAATTTAAACGATAAGAGGGTGTCCAGCCAAAGTATATTTTAATATTCCCTGACTTTTCCAGGTTTTCCAGAGCCAATATCCAAATCTTCCAGTCAATATATATTAATTTTTTTTATTAAGATTGCAGTCGAATATAATACTATTTTTTACACATGTCCATTCTGAAATTATGTCACACTATGAGGTGTTAAAAAATATCAGGATAAAGAGATGCGCTATTGGATAGTGCAATATAAGTTAGATTTCAGTGAGATCATATAAAGATATTAAAAGATTGTCTTATACCAACTTATAAAACTGTTGTGATACATATTTTTTTTAGTTTCTTCTTCCTAAGGGCGTTTTCCCATTTACCGGCATAACACTGACGGTCACGAAATCTTAAGTGAACTTATGGAATGCTTTCACACTCATTGACATGTCAACGGAGTGTCATCACACCAGAAGAGCTGGCCGGCTGGCCAGCCGACAGTTTGCCGCTTGGCTTTCTTTATGTTTGCTACGTGTGCAACTAGGTGTATACTTATTAATAATAAAATTGTATGGCCAATATTAAGTATGATGAGGTAACTTTAAAAGAGCGGATATGTGCCCTTTAAATATCTTACTTTTATAATCAGATGTACCCAAAACCATCTATTATGCACAAGCCTTTGTTTCTCGTATCTTAAATATAACAAATACAGAAAATATTATTTAACTGCAGCCATTTTGACTATTATTAAGGACTAGACACATCGTGGTAGTGTCAGGAATGAGCTTAAACAAAACAAGAGAGTTGCATCTCCCCATCCGTCATTAAAATGTGTTGTGGAGTCGAGCCTGTGTCGTGCCAGTGGCGGTGAATGTGAAATGTATATGCCGGTATCGTGTCAGTGCCATTTCAATATCGTGTCAGTGTCGATAAATGTGAAAAAGCCTTATAACTTAATCAATTCTCATGCATGCACATAACCACAACTCAACTTTGGCTAAAAAAAAAATGCGGTTGAGGGGTGAAAAGACAACTTGAGAATAATATGTTGACCTTGAAAATTGAGATTAACATGCTTGAATGGGACAGCTGTTTTGAAATAGATTCGAGGTGTGTATTAATTTGGAGAAATGTGTTATTTTTACTATTGCAAATAAAAGTTGTGCATTTAAAAAAAAAATTGAACATTTGAAAATTCCAGAAATTTAATCAAATGCCCTGACTTTTCCCTGACCAAGAAAATTCGCTTAGTTATCCCAGTTTTACAGCTCACTGGACATTCTGTATGATTTAGTCTAAATAACCTTTGTAAATTAAGTTAGTAGCACTGCACAATGCACATAAGATTTCAGAGTTCATTATGCCGTTGGATTGTGTTCTGTATGTTATGATATGTCTCTTAATCCAAGCGTTATTGTTTACTATAGATTATTGTATTCTATTATTTTTATTTTGGGGTTGTGCTTAGCATTGTTGTGTTAATAAAGGTGAAAACATGTCATGGTGTGTCTTTTTGTTTTTGTATAACTCACTCTCGCAATATTAAACATGTCTTCTGTTTTAAAATAGCAAAACTTATCCTCCAGATTTTTTATAATTTGTAATTTTAATTATTTATCTAGCTAGCAAAAGCAATGAAAAAAATTACATATTTTTGAAACATTAATGGAAATTGATAAAAAACAAAACAAGGAACTATAAAGTAATTAAGTGAAAATCAAGTGAAGAAAGACTGATCTACAGAAAGAGTAAAGAATGAGGGAAGAATCTGTTACACAAAATGTGACATCAGCTTCCTTCTATGGCTTCTAAGGTAGAAAAAGGTCAAAACAGTTCTCAATTAAAACAGATGGAACAGATTCACTAATGAATTACTGAATTAATACTAACACCAGATCTCAATATCTTCCCAAAAGACAATAGATATTATTTACTTTTAATTTAAATAACCTATTTTACGATTATTTTTATTTTCGTTATTCAAAATAAATATAGGGCCTATATATTTAATTTTATATCTCATATAAATTGCATTTTTAAACAGAAAAATGTGAGAATTTTTTATTTTACTCCAACAACAATAAGCCACAGTGTTTTAAAAAAGTTTTTTAACAAAGTAAAAATGGTGTTAAATTAGTGTTTTTCTTCTCCTCTTCTCCCTACCCCCTTTTATATAAAGGCGATAATACAAAAATATAAAAACTTTGTGTTTTAATTTGTGTCACTTTTTTTTACTATAAAAGACAGACGATGTTACATTTGTGCATTGGATTATTGACACAGCTATTGTACCGTAGCTACAGACTGGCCCGTCACCAACAACTGTTTTCAACTTACCCTTTTGACAGAAAAGTCGAAGTTTCATTGAAGATCAACTATTGCGCAACAGAAAGACTTTTGTGTACGTGCTGCAAGAAAACTGTGAAGTGAAAGTCAGATATCCTCACCCCTTCTCTGAACTAGGACACTCGTCCAACGCGCGCATGCGTGAGAGTGCAGTTCAAAATAACCGTATCAGTGAGCCAGACGTCCGTTGCTACCCCCCCACCGCCCGTTGCTATGCGAGTGTGGACTGTGTTATAATTGTGTAGCGCCTTATGATTGGACGTCTATGACGACATTGTGATGTAACTCTTTCCTTCCTGATTTTCCCCGCTGGGCAAAATCGAATATAAGCTTGTGTTTCAACGTAATCTTTACTCTTTGATGCCGATTAGGAATTAGCATAACTTGGGCAGATAGTAGGCCCCTAGGACCGTCTTATAAAATGTAAGCTATACTTA
>CABEEJ010003115.1:0-40201 GCA_901482245.1 Timema douglasi | reverse complement strand
ACTCTGAGTATTATCAAAATAAATGAGCCCTTGGGCTGTACTTGTTAACATTTGTTAGTTCTTGTCTAATCTCAGACTACCTTTTGGTTGGGTCCATTAGACCTAGCCTTAGCTTTTCTGGTAAGACAAGAGGCGAAGCTGGGTGACATGGCCTCTCTGTGATTACCCCTTTTTTTTGTAATTTAAAACCGCGCCCTCTGTGGCTGCTTGTTGAACTTAGGTTATGGGACTAAGGGACGGAAGGTAGCCAGAGAGGGCGGCGGACCGGTTGACTATATTAAGAGTACCTGTATGTATGTAAAGCTGGCAACACTGTTTGTTGAGGAGAGTTGTGGTCTCTCCTACTCTTCATTATTCTCTGAGGTTCCTCATACAAGCGATCCACTTGTGCTACATCCGGGTAGTGCTTAAAATTTCTATACGAGTTGAGATTCTAAAACAAATAAAATCAGCTACGGTACTTCTCCATAATTTATATATATCTTTATTCTTTATTTTAATTTTGGATCTCGAATCTTGGACAAAATTTTGAACCAAATAGGAATACAACAGAATAAAATAAAATAGAAGAGTAAGTAAATGTTACATATTTTCCCTTATAATCCATTCATTATAACATTCAAACATTCAGTTAAGTGTTAAATTACTCGTCTAGAGCATGGTTGTTGAGTTCGTCCTATTGGCCTAAGAATGTCTTGTTTCTGGACCACCAATATGCAGTATTAGATCTCTAAAACAAATTTCAATTGGGGGGAAGGGGGGAGGGGGGGGGGAATAACTTGAGGATTTGAGGTGGGCTGGAAAGAATAAAGGACAATTTTTGTTCCTGTACATAAATCAGTTATAAAACCAATGTCACTGTTCAAACCTCCTGAATAGCATTTTCCTGATGTATCTCTGGTTGACTGCTATATAAAATTCCTCCAATTTGATGGTTAGGCCTAATACTAATGTTATTGTTGGCTTGTCCGGCGTTGGGAAACTTCTGCTGTATCGCGGTCTCGTAGTCAGGTGCAGGACGGTAAGATGGTAGCATAGACCTGAAAAAATAGCATTCGGTTTGTTCAAATTGGTATTACTGTTTAAGTTAGTGGTTAGGTATAGGGGGTGTTTGTTTTAAAAAAACATAGCAATAGCACCCTAGTTCCAATTTGTATATTTAAACACACATCCTATTTTTCTGGTAATACCATATTCTATTTTTAAATGAATTTTTTCTTTAAAAAAAAGTTTCAAATACAAAAAGTGATAAGTTTGTTGTGCTAGAGAAAAAATGTAATGCTCTGTTGTGGGTGTTGTAATTCTGATTAATAATTAGTTAGCTAAAGGAAAATTTGGCTCATGATGGAGTGAATGCTTAGTTTTTGGGTTGTGTGAAAGCAGGTGAGGCATGAGTGATTTGGAATTCACTATAAGTTAAGTCCCAAGTGATGGCAGGCCATAGCTTGTATTTTTAGATATCCTAAAAACAAGGGCTGTGGAATCAAAGCTGGAAGCAATTTTGGGTGGAGTCAGTCATAAAAAATTTACTGACTCAGACTCCGGCTTCAAAATAAAAACTTTTAATATTACGGTATAACAATAATTTATGATAAATGTATGTTTTAATTTTATGAATTTTTATTTTTAGGACCAATATTTATAATTTTTAATGATATTTATTCAAATATAAATTCACAATGACAGAGTAAACAAGAGTAAAAAAAAGTGAATGCCCCACCTGAGCATATCCAAGTCGGAGCTATTCTTGCTGAGGTCAAGACACGATGTAGATTGTGCTCGCTGTATAGCCATGTCCCATTCCATGCCTCCTCCAGGAACACTCATATCTAATTCATCTCTACTGTCCAAGAGCTGACAGTCCTGAAGACAAACAACTTTGAAAAATACAACGAAGCCTTGATTTTTTTTAAACAATCAATTTGATTCATTGCATTGATTTTTAAAAAAACTTTTCATTAAGGATGACTCAAAATTCAAATCTTAATTTTGTATGAAAAAATACATTTCACATACAAGGTTAATTTTCTATATTAGTGTAAGTTTATTCCTCTCAATTTTGACTCTTAACTAAACATATTAATAAATGAGTGGCTATAATAAATATTATATGGTATGTATTAAACAAAGTGCATTAAGTAAAATATCTGTATCTATTAATTAAATAAAAATAATGGAATTGTAAAGCAATAGAGCACAAATAAAAGTAAAACACTAACACATATTTACACATACTTAAATATTAGGGGATACTTTTATTGCATCTTCCTCAGGAAGTAGTACTATAGTACATTCACGACCTTAGTTTACTTGGATGACAGCTCAAAAAGTTATGAGAAATAGTCTCTAATATATTCCTTTGCCAACAGCTGACATCTATCACTTTAGATAACTGTAATGAAAACATATGGTAATGTATAAATGTGATAGTTAACCACAGTAATTTAAGGTATATTAGATTACACACAATAGATAACATTCCAAAACGAAGAATAAATACATTTAATTATGTTTAAAATATTGTTTTGGATTGGGTAAAGAGGAAATTAATGAAATAGTGTGAGAAAAATTAAGTTTGCATTATTTGAAATGTAAAACATAACATGTAATGAGAAAACTTAACACTCATAACAAAACAAGAGTTACAAGAGTTGGCAACCCAAAAACTAAACTTATGATTTTTGAACTGTCGTTCAAGTAAAAATCTATCATAAACAGACTTTAAACATGAAGTTAGCTTTCGTGATGCCAAATTGTTGTAAAAGATAAAAACTTCTCGGGTGGATGTGAAATTCTCTCGAGGTTCATCTATTGTTCTCTGAATGGCACGTGGTGCTAATTTTGCAACAGGGTTTAAATCCTAACTAGTTAGTGAATATTTAGGTTGGGTGTTTTTCTCGACTTTGTGGTCCATTGATGTGCAAATTCCCACCTTCTTAACTGGGGCATATTGCATTAGGTTTTTTAAATGATTTTAACACTTTGACAGTGTGGCGTTCCTCAAAGTTGAGTTTATGAGTGGAGGCATGTGCAGAAACAGTTTTTTCCTGGGTTGTTGATTTTGGCGTCATGGCGGTGTCCAGTCATGTGTTTGCATAGTGTTTCAGTGGAGAGGCTAATATTTTGTGCATTGCATCGTTGACATTATAGTTGGTAAATTAGGTTATCAGATTGACAGGTGTGACTATCTTTGATGGGATGAAAGGAGTTGGTTATGATGCTAGAGAAAGTGTTTGCTGGATTATGTATTTAATTTAGCAAGTTTTGCAAGCTGTTTGTTGCAAGGTCGAGGGCTTGGTTGTGATTGAATGAGAAACGTGTGATTTTACTCTTTTAGTTTAAGGTGTACCAGAAGATTTTTTAGTTATGGAGGCTGCTTATACACAAAGACTTGTGGGTTTTTGGGGGATATTGATGGTTTGAAAGAAGGTTCTTAATGAGAGGTTTAGGGTATCCTCTGTGTGTGTGTGTGTGTATATGTAGTACCTAAATGTATATATAGTACCTAAATATACAGCAGCCCCATAGCTTCTTTGGTGCTGACTGACAGCTCACAGCTGACTTCTGACAGTCAACATTTAGGTATATACCTAAATGTTGACTGTCAAAAGTGACAGCTGCTAAACACATGTTTTTGCAGATCATATGGTTTGGTGTAGGGATACATAATTTAGTTTGATAACTTTTAAAAGCCGTCAGCTGTCCACTGTGAGCTGTCAGTCAGCACCAAAGAAGTCAAGGGGCTAATGTATATATGGGTAATACCTAAATGTTAACAATATTTGCTCTAAAGTAAATCCACATTTGAATGGAATTTAAATGTACCAATATATAATATAATTTCTTCATGCAATATCTTTTCTTCATTTTTTGAGGTATATTTGTTATACTTGGAAGAAGGTACAGGAAAGAGGGCCAGAAAAACCAAAAGGGAACCTAAGTTAAGGAATTGGGCGGTAACAATAATTTTTTTTTAAAAGATGCAGCCATTACCTCTACTGCACTAGCAGCAATGTTAAAAATATGTTCTTATTTTTATTATATAACTCTTTTTCTGCTTGTACCCTATTAGGTATCTATATTTCTTTCTTGTACCTTCTTCCATAAATAACCAAAAGTATATCATTTGTATTTTGTTAAATGGTTATTAATGGTCTAGGCTCAGACCGGTCGTTAAATTTGGCCAAGAATTATCAAAAGATAAATCATTAATCAATAATAAGCTGCATAGTAAGTTTAAAAAAATCATCAAAAACTATTTACATTCTAAAATATTAGAATACTCTTCATGATTCCTGGAATTCAAGAATTTGAAGGACTAAAACTTTATTATTTATTAATCATACTAGTAAATGCCTGTATATTTTACTGGTGTTTAAAAATTAATTATTTAAAATATGTTCACTCATACTCATACTCATAAATTAATTCACACAAGTTGCTCTTCATGGGTAGCTACTTATTTGAGGGTATTTCAACCATAGAAAGAGAGAGCTCTTTAAGTAAAACTTATTTTCACATTTATGGGTACATTATCCTATACATGAAAAAACATTCAGGAAAGAGGAATAAGAATGAATAAAAGCAACCAACACAATATGGCTTTTACAATGAAAAGAGGAACAACGTTCACACTTTAAATTGCTGGCACTGGGAAAAGAGGTAGTGGCTTCTGCTTAAAATAAATAGTTACCCCTTAAGCCCCTGACCTTGTGTTTGTTTTATCTTTTCATTTGTTTTGTAAATATATAATTCTTTGTTTCACCTCAGAGCCCCCCTGGAACAATGTGGTGCAGCCCTGCTCCTCTGAGTGTAAGTTTTGCCTTCCAGGATCCTCTAATTCTTGTTTGTGCTGCATATAGAAACGGTGCTGGAACAAAATTTGTTTTAAGACAAAAGTAAACATAACTGTCGGAGTCAAAGAAATACATTTAAAATTGAAGTGTTGCAAAAAGAAAAGGGAGGAATAAATCTTGTTTTCAAAATTGATTTATAATTATTTAAAAAACAACAAAACATTAGTTATTTTGACAGTAACTCTGATCTTCTGCTATATTAAAACTACTAGTTGAAGCTTTAACATTAATAATTAAAATATTCATGTGAGGAGTAAACTTTTTTTTTAGCGTTTTCAATTCAAAGATGAATTAAATTTAGATTAAATAGGCATTCCCAAAATAGAATCAAAGTAAACATTTTTGTGTTTAATGTTTAAAAAAAATACTATATTACTCATATTTACAAAACCTCAAACAATATATATCAATTACATGATTTATTGCAATATACACACACACATAATTATATATATGCCCAAGGGATTAAACGACATTAATTATAACAATGTGTAATTTAATTACTTTAGATTTAGTTGTATGAACATTAATATGCAATATCCATAACAGCATAAAATGACAACTGAACATAAATGTGTATATTAAATGTATTTTTTTTTAATTGGCGTATGTTCATATTTGTCAAAGAAAGAATATCTATTTGAAGTGAAGGTAAAGCTAATGTATATGCAAAGTGAAGTTTAAAGTTTATGATGCTTTGAACAGCCCTAATAACTTAATGCTTTACTTCTCACTAACAAACATATTTATTCTTAAAAATCCCTCAACAAGTATTGTGTGAGACTGAATAGTATACATTAATACACGTGTATCCCAAATTGATACGTGATGAGAATCCAGATGATCAGTCCTGATAGCTGAGTCAAATTCAAGATGGCCCTGGATGAGAGACAAACTAAGACGGCTCCATGGTAGAGCATTGCCACGCATAGCCAAAACTCCCAGGTTTGATACCTGTGACCAGGGTGTAATTTTTCACATAAATGAATAAATTATGTAAGGAAAACAACTAAAATTTTTGGTTTTTACCTGATTTATACACATGCTCCAGATGTATCTGGCTGACTCAGGTTCTGGAAACTGAAAATTCAATGTCTCGTATGGGGGTTGACCCTCAATGCTGAATCCTCTCTTGTGATTAACCACATTTGCTATGTCATTCCACCTAACAACAAAGAACTATCCCATTTAAAATATAATACTATGACAGACTTACTCTAACACGTTAGACTGTACTCCTATGAAATGTACTAACACATTTTTAAATTGTATACTAAGTCTTTAGATGATCCATGGTAGAGATCATTTCATGATATTCTTACTGTGGAGGTTAATAAACAGTGAAAGGAGGATAGAAGGGCAAACCTACACCCTTACCAAAAAGAATGTAAGCCTTAAAAGTGTTGAATTAAAACCCCCAAAAATTGTAAACTTTGAGCTACCAATAACATGATTATATGAAAGTACCCCAAATGTCTATGAATGTATTAAATAAAAGTGCAGAGGATTAAACATGAAAATAACACTAATATATATGAGTCATATGATGCAACACTAGGTGTGTGTGAAGTTTGGAAGCTTTGACTTGGCTTCGAAACAAACATCAGCTTCGAGATGGCTCCAAAAAAATGTTGCGTCAACAATTACAAAGTTTCCCCAATAAAAATATTTAGAGCTAAAATATACTCAAGTTATGTTCAATTATCACCATTTTGAGCTGTTGTGTACATTATATCAATATTCACATGGGGAAAAACTGAAATAATTGAATCATAAGTTGTGGATAGTAACTTTCTTTATTAGATTAAAACAAAATATCACAAACATTTATGTAATATAACATTTCCAAATAATTTTAGTGCATAAAGTTATGTAAGTAAATATGCAGTAATTTAATATTCTTCCAAGCATAAAACAACTATCCAAAAACAATCAAACTTGGATTCAGCTTGAAAATAAATTTTATATATTCGATTCAAGTTTGCTTCAAATTAAAAAAAAGTGGATTTCGCACACCCCTATGCCATACTATATAAAACTATAACTGTGATTAATGAATATACCAGGAGTTATGTGGTATAGAGCACTAGGCTAAATCATGGTTTAAAATAGGAGGGATAGCCAGCACACTTACCTTGGTGATACTGGAGTAGAAATTATTTAGATATAACACTAAAAAACATAAACACATTGTTAAGTACAAGCTTTCACTGTCACAGACAGCTTCATCAGGTCAGGAGAGTAGACTGATTTCTTGGTTGAACTGTAAGGTTGACTGTCCACAGCTGACTGTTTTTCAGTTATGACATCACTGTATAGATAGCAGCACTATGAATAATGTTATATTGAATGTAATCATTGTATAGATAGCAGCACTATGAATAATGTTATATTGAATCTAATAGTAAGTGTGCTGGTAGGAAGGAGAGGAATTATCTAAGGTTGAGGTTGGGGGCTTGTCTGGATTTGATGATATATTGATGGGCCAGTTCCCATATCCTTAATTGTGAAGGGTTGCATATTGCTTTATTCAGGGATTTGACCACCTTGGTTGTGTAACAGTTATTAAAGTCACAATTATGGGTTTCGGCATGTGCTGCTACAGGCTTCTCTTTATTTTTCATTTTTGTGTCATGTCGATGACCATTCATTCTCTTTCTTAGTGTTTCTGTTGTGAGACCAATGTACTGTGCTTGACACTGGTTGCATTCCAGTTGGTAGATGAGGTTTTCAGAATCACAAGTATGGTGGCCTTTTATAGGATAATTTATTTTAGTTATGTTGCTGGAGNAGCACAGTACATTGGTCTCACAACAGAAACACTAAGAAAGAGAATGAATGGTCATCGACATGACACAAAAATGAAAAATAAAGAGAAGCCTGTAGCAGCACATGCCGAAACCCATAATTGTGACTTTAATAACTGTTACACAACCAAGGTGGTCAAATCCCTGAATAAAGCAATATGCAACCCTTCACAATTAAGGATATGGGAACTGGCCCATCAATATATCATCAAATCCAGACAAGCCCCCAACCTCAACCTTAGATAATTCCTCTCCTTCCTACCAGCACACTTACTATTAGATTCAATATAACATTATTCATAGTGCTGCTATCTATACAATGATTACATTCAATATAACATTATTCATAGTGCTGCTATCTATACAGTGATGTCATAACTGAAAAACAGTCAGCTGTGGACAGTCAACCTTACAGTTCAACCAAGAAATCAGTCTACTCTCCTGACCTGATGAAGCTGTCTGTGACAGTGAAAGCTTGTACTTAACAATGTGTTTATGTGTTTTTTAGTGTTATATCTAAATAATTTCTACTCCAGTATCACCAAGGTAAGTGTGCTGGCTATCCCTCCTATTTTATACCAGGAGTTAATAAGCATTCTAGGTTGAGGAGTTGAAATATAGATATATATTTTTAGCACCGCGTCTCACTACCCCTTCGGGTTATACGACTATGTACTAATTACGTGAATGGTTTGAGGGATTTGGAAGGTTATATTTAAAGGAAGTATACCCACATTTGCGTGGAGGGAGAGTGGAAAACTAATTTTTTAAACCACCCTTAGTACATCCGACCAAGTTTTTAACCTTGATCTCACCATAATTGGCAGTCTAGTCTAACATGAGAGTAGCACGTTAAACCATGCAGCTTTAAAAATATCTCAAATACATTTTATTTTATAATAAAGGAAAGTGATAAAACTAAAGAAAAAGGAAAAATAAACTATTAAGAGTAAATTTGATGAAGAAAGCCCACCNTGTACTATGTACTTTCTTCTTCTTTGTGTTTGATAAAGGCAACAATGCCGAAATATTATTCTATTTGTGTTAAAATGTGTGTGTGACTACTTCTACTATAGAAGACAGAAGAAAGGAAAGGAAGAAGATGTCACCTTTGTGCATTGGACTCTTCCCACATTTTTCCTCTTTCCCTAGGTGGGCTTTCTTCATCAAATTTACTCTTAGTAGTTTATTTTTCCTTTTTCTTTAGTTTTATCAATTTCCTTTATTATAAAATTATCTAGCCATTGGGCCACCTCATTTTTAAACATCAAATACATTTTAGCAAGGCTTTAGTAATTCTTTTTTAAAAGTACCCACCTGAAGAATTTAGAGGTCTGAATGCTTTCGTATGTAATGATAACTCCATTCAGAGATATTCCAATTATAACTTCTACACCAGTTTCATCCTGTACAAATAAAGTTACCATTTCGTTACCTAAGTGAAACAAAGGTTTATTTGCAACATAGCACAGTCACTGTATATTTCTTATTGCCTCTTAAATCTAAAGGTCAGCTCCCACTGCAGTGAAGTGCAGTGCTGCGTTATGCGCCTATACACGATTTACTCTCTTCAGCAAATCCTTTGTGCATGCCAAGCTCCATTGTGAGTGGTGCCATTTAAATACATGTTCAGAATAAAATGTGAGGTGACACGTAGAGGCATGCAGCACAGTGGGAGCCCACCATAAGAAGCACTCCCAAGTGTATTAAGGTCACAATGGATTAAAAACTAAAAAGGTATTAGCTCTACATTTTAAGCATGAACCAATTCTTTTCAACAATGATTCCCAGGGTTCTATCCAACTAATTTTTAAATTAAAATAATTTATTAAATTTTATCAACCAATTTTTCTCTCTCCCATAGATATATATTATAGAAAATGTGTAGTTCACATTATGCACCGATAACTTTGGCGGTACAGAGTTGAGGGTAACTGAACAAAAACAGTGATTTGAATAGATACTGCTCAAGCTCAGGATCGAAAGATTTATGAGCTCACAAGTTCAAGCTCCTGGAAAAAGATTATTTCTTTGCCTTGCATTGGGATGTGTTTTGTGCAAAGGGGGTTGGGGACAGTAGAACCAATCAAATAAGGTATTGGTCATTAGATGTCCATTGAAATGTTGAGGTCAACAACTAAGTAAACTGGTTTTACGAGGATGGGAAGAGAGTATGAGGCTTAGATAAAAGAAAATAGGGATTTTAGAGCCTAACTTGTTGGTCTTGTGCATCATATATAAATGTAAATGCTGCAATTGGCACCAAGTAGAGATATGTCGAATCCACCATTTACAAAACCAAATCTTTTTTTAAACTATGATTATCAAATTTAAATTTGAATCTAAGAGAACATGGTATAATGAGATGGTATGGCCATGTAATGAGAATGGAAAAAGAGAGGATGGCGAAGAAAATGTTGTAAATAAAATATGTAGGAAAAAGAACGCAAGGGAGGCAAAAAAAACCCATGGTAAATGATGAAGAAGAAGAAAACATGGTAAACATAGATATATTTTTGTAAAATAATTCTTAAGTTGATATATAAAATAAGAATAGTAAATGAATGTGATTATTTTTCCTAAAAATATTTCCATTTTTATTTAAGTTATTTAACATGCACTTTCTGAACCAACAGATTATCAGCACACAACTTAGATCTAAAATAGACACAAAATCCAGCCCCCAGCCATTAATTCATAAGTGTGGAAGGCGAAACCCACATTTTCCCAATGATAAATGTTTTGGCCATGTCAGGAATAAAGCCTGGATAGAGACGCTTAGCTCAGTATATAGGTACCCTACATACTGAGCTAAGGTATCAAACTTCTTATAATAGTAGTAGTTAGGTGGTAAATTAATTATCTGAGGCTTGGTTGTTAAATTTTTCAGATAATTATGTTGGGTTTTGCCATTAATTACAAGTATAAAATCTCCAAAACAAATTAAAACTCAAAATTAGAGGGAAAATATATGAATCTTTGATATGATATTTTCTCAGATTCTCAAATATCTTTAGGCATTCAAAGATTCGAAGGTCCCATCCCTGGAAGTAAGTAACCAACTCTCTTCTATCCATACCTTGGCCATGAACGTTTCTTGACCGTATCCATCAAGCTGCTGAGCTGCCAAAATGTAATACTCCTCAGCAGTGCCTTGTGACAAACCCCCTAGAGCTGCATGCTGACAAATGACAGCTTCTGTTAAATTTTCTAACTGGCCTTCCTTCGTCAAATGCTGAAAATATTTGTATGAAATATTACTACACATGCAATTTAAAGGGTTAATGGGAGTGTTATTCATGTTTGCAGTTTTTGTCACCAAGGTTATTAAGGTCCCTAAACATACCTGAATTTGAAATTTATTTTGAAAATATATTACTGTAAATCATCATCATCATTAACGTTTCCAGCCACTGGCCAGTACTGTTTGGAACAGTAGACTCTCCGTCTTTCTCCCCACCACCCGTCATCCTCAATGAACCTCTAGTCTCCTCACATGACTGTACCACCTTAGTCGTGACTTCTCTAGCCTATCCTGCATTAGCTCCTTCTAAGCTATTCCTCTCATCCTCTCACTTTTCATAACACCCATTCTTGTCACTCCTATTAGTACTGCTAAGAAATCCCTGTACTTATTGTAGTAAAAATATATATTATTTTTCATGGTATAACAATAGGCACCCATTCGGGTTATACACATACAGTAAATACGCTAATGAAATAAGAATAAGGAATATATAGTTTTAGAGGAAGTATACCCATATTTATGTGGAGAGAATGTGGGAAACCATTTAGTTGAAACCACTCTCAGCATACCTGACAGGGATTCAAACACAGATATCTCCATCATTAGCAATTTGTCCAACCTGAGAGTGACACTTAATACCATGCAACCGTTGATGAGAGGTTAATAGCGTTTACCTCAGATCTGATCATGGGGATGTTTTCTTTCCTCTCAGAAATATGAATTATAATTCTTGTCTACATGAAAGTTATGCCATAATTTTCACAATCATGGATTTCATGTGTTTGTCATTTGTGTTATTACCTTACATGTTCCTATCTAACCGTCCTATCATTTTTTACAAACTTGCTTTTTCTCCCTTTTGTGTTTTTTGGTTTCCTCTTTTAGGAAGTTGTGTAGCAAGTTACACACTCCCTCCTGAAGAGTTCCGAAAGAATGGAACCTAGGTTGGGGGATTAGGCAGTAACGATCAATTTTCTTCAAGAGGCAGCCATTACCTCTTTGTCCAATGGTAGCAGTGTTAAGTGTGAACTGTGTTCTTCTTTTCATTGTAAAGGTCATATTGTGTTTGTTCCCTTATATGTTTCTATCCACCTTTCCTATACCTTCTTCCTAATATAATACAATCATAGATAGTGTAAGCTTACTAGTATAAATATTACTATACTACAATAAGCTATTGTAAAAGTTTTAGTTTGCATTCTAGCTTAGTCTACCATAATTTAATTGTGTATTTTGCCATTCAGAAGGTCAGTGCCATTTTTTTCTTTCTTTGTATGGATCTATTTTGAGTGCCCGATAGCAATTTTTTTTAATATCAGGTATATAACCCTTCTTGGGGTTTCCTGATTTTAATGAAATCCAAACAACTATATATAGCGAGTCCCAATTTAATATATCTTGCTAAGCATAAACTCAAGACTCTCCTGAGGTTAAGTACAGGCCCCTTTACTGTGTGTAAAGTACACTTTTTCAATTCAAAGCAAATCTGAAATAGATATATGAAAGCTTCTCGAAGCCAAATCAAAGTTCAAATAATTTTTGTTAATTGTTTTGAGATGATGATAATATAATATGTTGCACATATAACTTTATACAGTAGAGTCATTAATAACATATTTTATTGCAAAATTGGTTGAAATATTTCATTTTGAGCCATTTAAGTACCTCAGATTTTTTTTCACATACACATTCATTTGTAATGTACATAACATATCAGAATGATTATAAACTAAAATATATGATTATTTTTATTGGCAGAGCCTAATAGTTTTTAAGCCCAAAATTAAATTGACGCAACACCAAAGCTGATATTTTGTCAAAGTGAAGTTGAACATTTTGAAGCTTTACTAATTATTGTAAATTTGGCTGCAAATTAGCTATAAGTTTGAACTTTTTTTATTTACCTTAGGGAACAGTGCAAAATCTTTAAGGTATTCAGCTGTATGCCTTTCCAAATCATGGTTCCCGAACTCGGCTGCAATATCATAAAACAAACAACTCTAGAGAAGCAATCATACATATACACAGGCAAATCCAATTTAACTAGTTGTATGCATTCATGCTTAAATGTTGCTATCATAATTTATTTTGCTTATTTTAACTAACATTTTAGAAGTAAAATATAAACTAATAATCATGAATTGCAAAATAAATTTAAAATGAACTCGGTAAAAAATAACAACAAGCTCACCTGAAATATAACATAAAGCTAGCATGATGATTATAATTTTCACTTTCTTTTTTAGTCAACATTGGGTATGTACAAAATTTAATTTTATTATTGAATACCCATCGAGAGCTATAATTTTAAAACATTATTTTTAGTAAATAATATCTTTAACTATCCAGTAAGGTATTTGAAACAATGAACTCCGTTCAAACGTATAGATATTTGTCCGTCTTTCCAATTTTGTCATGCCCCTCCCCTCAATATGTTGGATTCAAAAGAGCTGAGATATTCTTATATTTATTTTAGCACCGCATCTTTCTACCTGTATGGGTTATACACTCTAATGATATATTACTTACTTACTAACTATATGGTAATAGGAGCTTGAAAGTTCAAGAAAAAATAATAATAATTGAAACTGCTTAGTTTTTCTATCTATCTAGTCCACGTGTTGCCCTCTATGTAGTGCAATCTTAATCAGAATTTTTTAGCACTGTGTCTTACTACCTGTTCGGGTTGTACGCCTAACAATAAAATAGAATTGGATGTCAAAATTCAATATTGCAGTTCAACCAAGAACAGATTTCTCTTTGAACCTGAAGAAGATGATTGTGGCAGTGAAAGCTCATATTTTAATATGTGATTTGCATGTTAAGTAGTGTTTTATCTAAACAGTCCTACTCCATTATCGTGCCTAATCCAATCCAAAGCTGAAGAGCTACTTGTACACTATTTGCCTTTATTACTATTTTCACAAACACTTTTGTTTTAAGTTTATGGGCAATTAGCATCTAGAAATTTCAAACACTACCAATTGTATCTTGCTTGAATTTAATTACTCAACTTGGATTCAAAGACAAACCCCTTGCAATTTTAAGAATAGATGGACAGATGTTTAAGATTGACATTTTAGTGCTATTGACCACCAAAAATAAAACTTGATGACATTTTGTCTTGAATTAAGTTTCTTTTTCCTTCAGTTGTATGACATATTATTACCTTGCATACTATAGCTGGCTAAAAGAACAGCTTGCTTGTGATTACAACCAATGCGACCTTCAATCACATCTAATTTCAACTGTAAAAAGTAGTGATATCTGAAAACCAAATACACACAAAACAAGTTTATATTTATACTTGTAAACAAACTTATGTGGTCACAATGGTAGATCTTATGAGTTGAATTAAGATCCAAAAGGATGAGTTATGGTTCTGATCTTCTGCATTGAGTGTGTTTTATCACGCCTACTAAGAGCAAATACACTGTGATCTGTAGGAAGTGTGAAATGGAGGAGGTGTTTAAGAGTATTTTTAGTGAAAGCATAAATAAATCAAAGGAATGTTTACTCAAGAATAGGGATAGTTTAGTGTTATGTTTTAATACCCATTCAGATTTTATGCTTAATAATGATGTTAAACTTTTCAAACACACTACATGAACATTTTTTGAGCACCTATAAGCAAGCAACCATTCATACAAGGAGTATAACATGCTTAGTTAAAGAATGTACTAACAACCGACCATCCTCAAAGGAGGTTTAAAATGCTTTGTGAAAGAATGTTATTTAATGATTAAAAACAAGAATGTAAATTTATAAACACTCTTATTTAATCAGAATGGTTACGTAGTAGTTAAAATATATTATCTTAAGTATGTATTTAAACATTCAAAAAACTCAACAGCTGCCATATAATAACAATTGAATAAAACATCTTAAATAGTTTGTATGCATTGTTTATCTATAGTTCAAGACTAGGGTTGCCAAATTTTTTTGAGAGACTTCCGAGACACCCAATATAAAAAGCCGTAGTAGGACTATGATAAACTTACGTAGGGACCTACAGGTGGCACAGGTTTATGTGTGATCTCAGTTATTTAAATTAAGATAGAGCAAAAATCAAATAAACATTTTACAAAGAACTATTTTTTAAATCCTTAGTGCCGTATAATAAAGGATCATGCCCATTTTTTTCCCTTTTTTTTCATAATCTACAACTTATACTAAAAATGTGTTAATAGATATGGGTCAAATCCTATATTACTCAGATTCTAGAATTTTTTTAAATGTAAAATTTAAGTTGATATTAAAATATTTAAGATTTAATTTTAAAAATAGTTGTTTAAGCCTAGGTGCCATTAACAAAGGATGTTTTGCTTGTCATGTCTATTATGCCACTAACAACAAAGATAACACTTTTTTTAGTAAGTTAATCTTATTGATTCAATTTTGTCCTGTTTTGCAATTTTATTACCCAACCAACTACACACACAAAACTACACAAATCCTTTTACCGATTGTGTGAAATTGTTTTTGAAGTCAAGGCCCCAATAAATGTATTTGAGCTTTTTAAAAACCTCAAATCTCATGAACACCATAGGATTTGAGATATTTGAGGATTCAAGTGTGACATCTCTAATTAATAAGGAAAATATACTAAGAATTCATGTGTTTTGAATCAAATTAGCTGAATAAAAAATAATGTTTGGAAATACATTACCATTAGTTATGTTGTGTTTATTTAAACCATATATATAAACTTATGGCCAGTAGTAGTGCATTGTATATTATTATCATTGACCGGCGCAGTGAGACATTTCTTAAGACATTTTGCACAGGGACTGTCCCGGCCAGTTCGAGATGGCTGGCAGTCCTATTCAGAACACTAATAGATGTTCATGTAACAAATTATAGTGTAGGCCTTAGTGGAAGAATAAAATGCAAATAAAAACATAAACAGGATGAAAGGGTGTAATGTACTTTTTTTTTTACCTGGTCATTTCATCGTGAAGCAGCACGACACCGGAAACATAAAACATGACCCTCAAGTAGAGATTTGGTTCCCGTGCATGCTTGTCCAATTGTTTCTTAAGTGGTTGATTCATTTCAACCCAACGTGGTTGACTCTGATGAGATAAATACCGCAAACCGAAGAACTCGGGCTGTAAGAATACGAATGATAGTTGTTATATTCCACAACTTTCAAATGAAAGAACAACATGTGAGTAAGTTACTTAATTTACATGTCAACTATCAAACACGATAAAATAAAGTTGGTTTCATTTGAAAAGATAATATTTATGTAAGAGATTTTTTTTGAAAAAATCTATATCTATTGATAAATGGCAAGCTTGATTGTTACAGGTTGAAAATATAAATAAATTATATGAATTGTTTTCATAGTTAGGTTATAAATATAAATAAGCTATATTTTGATATTATTGTGAGTATAAACTGCAAAAAATTGTTTCTACTAGCTTTGGTTTGCTGTTTGAACCTAGTTTAGGAATCTGAGAGTAATTTGTTGAGATAATGGGAGAAAAGGCATGAAGAAGGAAGCAAGAGCAAGGAATAGGAAACATGTGGATTAATTGACTAAAGTTGATTTTCCAGCACATCTGGTTTGATTTGCTGGTGACGAGAAGGTTGAGGGTTAAATTCTGGTCGAGTTAACTGAGGAAAATTCTATTAGACGTTTCCCATTCTACCTTCATACAAATGTGGTACATTTCCTATAACTTCTACCTTTCTCCTAACTTTCTCTATGTTAGGAGTAAATATGCGGATACCCTGAAACTGGTAATAAGAGAGGTGTATAACAATCCACACACTTTTGCCTAACTTACGGTCAATTACACAACTATGGCATACATGGACTCTGCTTACCCTGACCAATTACAGTATCATCCTCAGGTGTAGTAGTTCTGTCTTTTGACAGGTCCAGTTATAGTCTAATACTTCCCTAAGTCTCTCGATCCTGGGCCAATATCTTGGGGTTTTCGTATCTGCCTCCAACCTTGAATAAATCCATCATCTGGTATCTTCTTCTTTCTCTTCTTCCCTTTCCACTTATCATTCCTTCGATTGTAGTCTTAAACAGGAATTCCTTTCTCATCCAATGTCCTAGCCAATTTATCTTTCTTTCCTAGATATTTTTTCTATCATTTGTCTCTACTCTCTAATGCTTCCTAGCACTTCTTCCTTTCAAATTCTTTCTTCCCAGCTTACTCCTTCTAATCTCCTCCAAATTCACATTTCCAGCACTTCGATCCTTCTTTAATTATCTCTCCTTGATATCAATGTCCCTGCACAATACAACATTACACTCTGAATATAGCATTTTGATCATCTTTTTCTCAATTTCTCGATAGGTTCCTCTTCTTATTAAATCCTTCCTTCAACGTAGGTATTCTCAATCATATTTCCAATGAACAGTGCATTACTTCATTACTTCCCTAAATACTTAGACCATTCTACCTGTTCAATCATTTCTCCTTTTGGTGCTATGTTTATACTTTCTCCTTTTCCTTCCAGTATCACATACTCTGTCTTTTTCTTGTTCATTTTCATTCCAAATTCCTCATAAATTTAGAACTAAGATATTTTAACCTCAAACACTTTTTCCTTGCTATCTGCCATTACTACCATACCATCTGCAAACCTGGTACATTCCACTCTTCTTCCTTCTATAGTTACCTCTTTCCATCTAAACATTCCCCAATTATTTAGGTCCAAATAGACGTTAAATAGAGTGGGTGACAGGCAGCATCCTTACCTGACTTCTTTTTTTTAACCCAATCTCTTCAGTCAGCTCTAATCCCTCTTGCTCTTTGTTTCAAGTGCAAATCTTTAATCAGTATTCTCTTTTCCCAGTTAATTCTATGGTTTTTTTCAGTACTAGCGAAAGTGTGTCCCATCTCTCACAGTCAAATGCCTTCCCTAGTTCAATAAATACAACATACACTTTACTAATTCTCTCTATATTTATTTCTCCAATTATCCTTAATAGGCCTATCGTATCTCTTGCCCCTACTCCTTGTCCGAATTCATATTGTTCTTCTCTCATTACTTTATTAAGTTTTCCAAACATCTTACCTTATATGTTCTCAATAATACCTTGGCTGCTTGAGAAATCAAACTTAATATCATGTAATCTTTGAATTTTGTGGCATTTCTCTTCCATTCAATTGGGATCATTATTATTTCACTAAAGTCTTTAGACTATTCTCCCTTTCTGTATATTTAATTGCATACATTAATTAAATTCCTCTTTCCTTCACCATCTAATACCTTCCGCGGCTCAAACCGATAACCCATCCATTCCTATTGCCTTCTCATTTTTAATTTCCCTAATAGATGTTTCTATTTTCCTCCCTAATATTCCGCACCTTTTCTCATCATAATTCACTTTGCTCATCTTCCAGCTTTCCAATTCTTCCTCCCTTGGCCTCTTTTCCTAGTCATGTAACCATTAAAAATATGCCTTTTTTTTTTCTTAACGCTTGTTGTTAGCTTACCATTCTTCCCTCTTTAGTCATCATTGCTATCTGTTCCTCCCATATCATCCTTGATCTTCCTTGCGCTTCCCTAAATATTTCATATCCCTTAATTTTGTTGGAATCCTCTCCCCATCCATCCTCATTATGTACCCATACCATTTCATTATAGCTTCGTCTACTATCTCATTTACCCCCTGTACCCCAACTCTACCCCTTACATCTCCATTCCTAATCCTAGCTCTTCTAGTGGAAGCTAGCATGCTCCTTAAAAACTTCATTCCCATGGCCCCTACATTCTTTCTTTCCCATTCCCCTCTTCAGTGTCTCTCTCTCTCTTTCTTCTCAAAACTGCTTCTACTTCTTTTTACTTAAAATACTAGCTCCATAGCCTTTTTATACATTAAATCATATCCACCTTAGTCTAAAAATGTTTCTATTTCAATGCATGTTTCTCTTGTTCTCTTTTCTTTGGCTTTATCAGTCTTTATTCTAAACTCGTTATTTAACTATTTAGCCAAAGTGTATTTTTTCCTGTCAATGTATCCACACTTTCCCCATTTCTTCTTTCGTCCATCTTATCTAACATCTCATGTGTAATACAATCTCCCTTTATTTTCTTTCTAGTCTTAAATCCTGTAATCTCTTTTGCTGCTTCTTCTTCCAGACTATTTCTGAAGTTTCCAACTTTCATTAGTAATAATACTGTCATATTATGTTAAAGTATGTCCCTATATTACAAGCTGCACCATAGTGTAACCCGGCAAGGTGACCTTTATAGGTATCATAAATATTAATTTTAATTCAGAGCCAATGTGAGGAATGCCAAGCCCCACCGTGGTTCGGATTCTGCGTTAAACTGTAGGTCCTCTATTTAATCTCACAATCACCCTACTATTACACATTATAGTGTGTATAATCCAAACGGGTAGTAAGAGGCGGTGATAATAATAATAAATAATATTATTATTAGCACCGTGTCTTACTACCCGTTCAGGCTATACGCACTTACGCTAATGTGTAATGGTAGGGTGATTGCGAGATGTAAATGGAGGACCTACAGTTTAACGTGGAATCCGAACCACGGTGGAGACCTGGCGTTCCCCACATTCACAAGATGTCTTGTCAGAGGAGAAGGAAGGATTTGGTAATCAGATAAATCTGTGCCAGGACCGAGCATTGAACCCCGGACCCCAGCACAGAAGTCCAACACCTTACCCCTAGACCACCAGGTCACCTAAAATAAATAATAATAAATATATAATAAAAAATAATATTAATAATAATAATTCGGAACCCTTGCAGTAAGCCTTATGCAAGTGTGTGTTAATGTTTTTTTAGAGAAATATTATTGCTTAAATGGCTAGTATTGAGAAGAAATTAGGTAAAAAGCCAAATCTTCTTATAAAAAATTTGGAAGAACATTTTTTTTTATTGCTGTAAAAACAAAGTTACATATTATTGTAAAAAAAATTGTGTCAGCAAAAATAAAATAGGCTTATAACTCTTGTCTTGCTATTATAAAACCAATAACAAAGAAAAATATAGGCCTCTTGAAAAATTGAGAGATAGTATAGGAAACAGTTATAAACTACTTATGAATGTCAGAAAAAAGTCATAAAGCCAATTAGAGGTCTTTAAAAAAATGATCTTATTGTAATGGCGTGATTAAATGGTTCTGAGGATTAAACACTTTTCCGATATCTGCAAGACTTTAATCAGTACCTCTGGTTACACAAAATTTTACATTTATTATATCATATATTTAGCTAAAAAAAAGTATGAAAAGTTAACGTTAGCCTTACTTGATGTAGCCCCAATCTTTGGCACACATTGTCCAGACATTCCCTGCCAACGCTTTCCGCTGACAGGGTGCATTCTATTGATGTGCCGTCCAGCAGCTCCACACAGATTACAAACAAAGACTTAGACACAACATTGTACTGACGACTCTTCTTCAAGCGAAGCTTGAACGGCATATTATTCACACGTTTCTGAAAGAACAAAACATAGGGTAGTTAGCTACTCATACAATAATAATGTATCTAAATATTTGGCAAATATGAACAAAATAATATTGTTAATGAGCCTCGAACACAGAGAGACAAAATCTTTTCTAGTGTATATAATACCATTTCACAGGATTTACCTACTTATAAAATTTCTCAGGATAATATTTTTTATTTAAAACTATTATTTTTTTTTTTCATTTTAATGTAAAAGTTTCTACCAAAAGATGTTTCTTAAAACACAAATATGAAAGATGCACATATCTCCAAAATGATTATAAGATGTAGAACTGGAATGAAATATAAAAATCTATGATACAGTAATCCAAAAACATATGCAGTTGAGTTAAGTTTATCTACCACTTTAGTTGAAATAAGTCCTTTAGTTCAAAAGCTAAAGTGATGTTCTCTAGATATAAAAAAAAATCTAAAGACATTTTTAGCTAAAACAACCAAAAATTAGGCCTATTTTGCTGTTACATCCTGTTTTGAAACTATGATCTATACTTCATTCACGGGAGGAGTTTACCTCTGAAAGGTCTTTTTTCTTACCGATATCCTACTATATAATAGATTTCTGGTAGGGAAAAAAGTCCTTTTCCAGGTAAACTCCTACCGTGAACGAACAATAGCTACCTATCAATAGAAACATTTTTTGCTATAATTTAACTTTAGGTAACAAGTTATTGGGGTTGATCAAATGAAAGTGGATAACTTAGCTCAGGTTCAAACTGTGGAAGATAAAATATATTGTGAAGATATGTTGAAAAAATAGGCTCACAATGAATATGCAATCAAGTTTGTAATGTACTGTAGCCTACCATACCTCTTGATATAACATTGAACTATGTTCCTGAAAAATGCAACTTTATAAAACACAACATTATAAAAGTTAAGTTTTACCATAAGATTCAATGTTAAATCTAAGGTTTAGGTCACAAGACACCCCAAAATACATTTAAAAATAACCACAAAATATCCTTCAAACCCACAAGAGCTCTAATTTTGGGGTGAACACCACTGGCTTTGTGCTCTAGCTCTCCTACTCCTAACGTGGCATTTTACAATTAAACCACTGTATAATGGAACACATAGACTAATCTAAAGACATGAGCCCTGTGTGTTTATAGAAGTTAACTGACAGAAAAGATGCTTACAATCAATGACCATTAAGGGTTGGGGAAGGGAGGCAAGGATGTGTGATGTGGCCTGCATGAATAGCGCGGATAGAAATCAGGTGGTTGGTGAACAATTCAAACTTGAAGCGCAATTCAATTGGCTGAAAAACAATGCTGTAGCCAGTAGAGGACAATATTAAGTAAAAAGAAGGTCACAGACAAATTAACAACGATGTAACCAAACATTGTTGTAATAAACAATATTTTAGCAGTATTTAGTCCTACTCTATACTTAGATGTTAGTGGATTTATGTTTGATTAACCTACTCATTTCTATCCCCTTAAATTAAATAAAGTTGATTTTAATATAAAAATAAAGATTTGTTTAATCAAATCAACATAATTAATTAAAATTAATTAGCTAGTTTGAAATATCTCAGATGAAGTTATCTCAAGTTTGGTCAAACTAGCCTAAGTTTAATATTAGACAAAAGTCTAGTTTGGTAAAGCTTCTAAGTTTGATTAATTAAGATTATGTACTTACATTTGTTTTTGGTCAAAATATGTAGGCCTATTTTAAAAATGGTTGCTTATCTCAGATACATGCAGGCCTATTATGGACCTAAAGAACAAATCATTAAACAATAATTATGCTACAGGTAATATGACCCAAAAAAAATTAAAAAACCTTATTTTATGATAGCTTTAACTTTACAACTTTATAATCTTTTAGGTTTGAAACCTCTAAGTGTATTGTGACCACATAGATTTTTATTACCTATCAAATGACTTAGCTCAATAAATTATTATGCAAATGAATAAGTAGAGAACTATTACATGTCCCCCGTTTTATTGTCCAAAGATTGGCTTAAGCAGAAAAGGATATTATTTTTTCTGCTTTGATTTGTTTTCAATTGGTAAAATGCACTATTTACACCAGCTGGATTTAAAAGAATATGGTAATGAACTAAGCTAAAATCATTTTGCCTTTACTTTATAACCTATATGATTTTATTTTCATAGTCAAATAACATGATAGGCTATTAAAATATATAAATATTACAATAAAAAGATTTTATCTTTATGTTGTGCACAAAAAATTGTTTTAAGGAATAGGTTATTCATAATTCAACATCGTTTTGTTTCACTATAAAATGGTATTCGATTGAAAATTATAGTTATAGTAATGAGGTAATAGTCACCAAACTAGCGTGCCTTTAAGAAATTATCTTGGATTTACATTAGATTAATTTAAAAATTATTTTGATATAAAATTAACATTTCCATCAACACCACGATGACAGAAAATATACAAAATACAAACATTCTCTACTGACTACACCCTCACATTCGATACTCGATAGTAAAAATCGAATTGATCAACACGACAGTAACGCTTGAACCTTATGGACATCCGTGACTGAAATTTTCACGCTGTCATCAGCATGCCAAAGTGTAAGAGAGGAGGAAACTTTCAGGTATCTCCTTTTCTCTTACACCAATACAAGGCAAAGTGGCATATTGACTTTGTTCATTAATTTGATTGAATATATGAGATACAAGAATGTGTAATTAGTTAAATGAAATAAATACATTAGTCAAAACTTTGAAGAGCAGAACAAAATTCGACACTGGTGAGTTTTTTTAAATAAGTTGATGTAGTCTAATATATGAGGATTTTTGAAAGGAGCTCGTTTGGAAGGCTTTATCTCGTACCAGAATCCTACCCCAAAGTATTGTTTAGGTAGGATAAAAGACCTTTCAGAAGGGAATTTCTACTTCCATTCTAAATGGCCATTTATTCTACCAAAATACTAATATATGATAGTATTCTGGTACTAAATACAGCCTTACAGATTGGAATTCCTACTAAAATCAGGGTTAAGTAGGTAACGTACTTCCAACAAGCCTATAAACTAAATTATCGTTTGAACGTAAGACTTCTACACAAAGTACGTCATTCAAACAAATGTAATATAGTTTTTAACTAACTTGTTTCATTATATTTATCGAACTTTCAACATAAACAAACAACAATACAATATGCAAGATTAAAGCCTACTTTAAAAAAGAAGAATATATATATGTAATTTATTAAGACTTTCTATAAGCCTATAACCAAAGTGATCGTTTAAACGTATGGTAACTACACAAAGTTTGTCATTCAAACAAATGTAATAAAGTCTTAGGACACCATATTAATTATATTTATCGAGCTTTCAATATATGATATGGTTTCTGAAACCAATATACAAGCTAATAGCTAACTTTGAATATGAGTGTAGTTCTGGCAGACTATAAACAGCATATATGATAACAACATATTTAAATATATTAAAGATTGTATTTGTACAGTATTACCTGTAAAACTGAATCGCATATCCTTTATTGTAAATGATTCATCATTATTTTCAAATAATACCACTTTTATTCACCATAGATATGTTTACGCACAAGAACATTGAAATAAACCATTAAATCTTTCCCTCCACAATTTAGTAGACGATAAACTTGAGCGTCACGCTTTGGACCTTGGCAATGCGTATGTTTATGTCCATCCAGTATGATATAGAGATCCCTGATTTAAAAAAAAACCAAACGGGAAAAAAATAGTAAGATAAATAATAATGACTCTTCTAGTTAGATTGCCCACTATATTTTATGACAGCAACACTATACTGCTCTATTAAAAATTATGGCCCATGTTAAAACACCATTTTATATGTTAATTTTGTCAATATGCCGTAGGTATTGGGTAGATGGTTTTTTAATTTGGACTATATATTGTGAATATTAATTTATGTTCGGATATTACTTTACATGTCACTTTTCGGGTTATTATTGTTAAAATAAATTTTGGATTATAGGCATGTACATTATTTTATTTTTTTATAATTTACTATTATTGCACTTTATTTATGCATACCATACGGTTGTGGGTAGGTATATATGTGTTTATACATTGTATATGAACCGTATGCTTATGTTTTCTGGTAAAATACTATAATATTACTATCATCGTAATAAAATCAAATCATGCATCTAATTTGCGGATGAAGACAGTTAATGTATTCATTACTGTAAAAAAAATGGTTTTCTTATCTTTAAAACGAATTATTTTTTATTAACACCCATACTGGGTTGTTTATATATGTACTAGTAACTTGAATCTCTTTATAAACCAAATGATTCAATAGGACATGTTAAAAATAAAATACAAACACCTAAATGTTTGTAAAAATTTTAATATTTCGAAGATCAAATATTTAAATCAAATAAAGATTCTAAAATTAGAATACAAAAACTATGCGTGTGTGTTCTATTACAACCCTAAACAATGTGCATGTCAGCTAGCTCTATGAATGTATACTTCTCCATCCCTGTACCGCTCTTTTATGGCATTAACATTTTGCCTTTGTAATGGGATATGCTCTCAGTAACCATGTAACCTCTTGTTGCATGAGGCACAACATTTCTATAGTGCTCATAGCACCATCTAGTGCCAGCGCTGCTGGCACGCCAGAAAATGTTGCCACGATTTAAGGTAGCATATTATGCTGCTAAATGTACAATTACAACTGGCTGAGTTATCTGATAGCTCGTGATATTACTTGATCACTTATATGTAACTGATAATATCCGCACGTCCAAAAAAGACTCTGCCTTAAAATACGAGTAAAGTTTAATCTTGGGCACAGATTCGAGTTCTGTGTCCAGGTGTCGTTTTCCATTCATAGAATCAATATTCTCATTTGCGGTAAATTATGCGAATAAAAAATTCAAGGTCTGAACAACTTTTACATGCTGTGAGGTGAAGAGTTTCACAAGTGTGGCCGTGACCAATCTTGCTATATACAGACCTTGTAAATCCCTTTCGTAAATACACACTATTCTTGATTGATTTGTGGATTATTTTATCCTTGTTCTTGTTTAATAACGCCAATAACTTTAGAAGCATCTTTTAATATTTTTGAGATTTAACTCAAATTATGTATCATATAACATTTTAATTATAATTATATTACTGATTCATATTCAACTATGAATGCCAAAGGTCGATTTTTGGTAAAATAATTTTTATTATATCAAAATTACTTTTTACACGTGTCCCTACTATAATTGGATTTAAAAGGATGAACCTTGTTTCTCAATTGTATGTAAAAAGGCTGTTCCTATCTAAATTTTACCTAATATTAGTTAGCCATACTACCCTGGGGTTTCTTTTGGGTTGTAAAGTGAAAAAAAATAATTCAAAATCACATTGAGAGAAAACTGGAACAGAAGATCCTAAAATCCTCTTATGTGTCACAAATAATCACATTTAAGGGTTAATTTACTTCAAATAATAATAAATTAACTCTTAGGCAATAAGAACCTTAATTTTGTAATATTCATGAATTAAGAATTGTACAAGAATATAGTGCCATAAAAAAAATGATTTTCCAAAATGTGAGAAGAGAAACAAAAATATGTCTTGACTATTTTAAAGTACCTGTTGTCAGATTTTTTTCAAAAACCTAAACAATGAAGTTTTTATTGAAATTATCATTATTAGCTAAATCTGTGCCAGGACCGAGAATTTATTGGAACTAGAACATTGTTCAGTTTCTAATTCTGATATAGGGAGTAAAACCAGATGGTTGACCAATATTCTAAAAAAATTTAATATGAGAGAGAGGTCTTATCCATCAAAGGGCCCCCTTCTACTTGTATATACAAACATAGACAGGAAAGGATTTATATACTTTGAAGTTACTGTTGTAATAACTATTTAATTCCAGTTTAAAAAAATCCATGTAATAATTTGACCTTGGAAGCAAAAATTTTTGATTAGAATAATTTAGTTGTCAATCTCTATACTTTGACTGTAGTAATTTTTAGTTTAGTGGCCTATTCATTAACAAATATTTCAATGTAATCTTGTTTTTTCCATTAATACATCTATCTACAATTATTATTATTATTATTATTACTAGCACTGTGTCTTACTACCCGTTTGCGTTGTACGCACTTATGTTAATGTGTAATGATAGGGTGATTGTGAGATGAAATGGAGGACCTACAGTTTTAACGTGGAATCCGAACAATGGTGGAGGCTGGCATTCACACATTCATAAGTTGTGACTAATACACATCTTGTCGGAGGTGAAGGAAGGGTTTGACAATCAGATAAATTCATGTCGGGATCAAGGATTGAACCTCGGACTCTCAGCACATAAGTTTGACACCTTACCCCTAGACCGCTAGGTCACCAATAATTTTATTAATTGATTCAAAAGGATAAGGATGAGAAAGGTATTTAAAGGGTTTTCACCTGCATTAGTGCATCACGGTGACGGAGCAAATGTTTTAAACCACTCCACTGTATCTGCCTGAGACTACAACATTCATCTTCCTGTCACTGGTGCAGGTACAATCTTATTTAGTAAAATATGAATCTTCGATTATGTAGGCTGGTATGATCAATACACGTGTCCGACACTTTAGCTCAGATGGTAGTGTGTTTGTCCACTGAGCTAAGGGTCCTGGCATGTCTGAAATATTTAATACATGGTAAATGTGGGTTTTGCCTTTCACAACGGTTGGGTGTTGTTTCTGTTCTAGAGTTAAGTTAGTTTATATGTCCTGCAGGGCCGCCTATAGCATAATTTTGAGCCCAGGCATACCCCAATGTAAGCGCCCCCTCCTCTTTAACGTCCTATAAACTTGAAAGGAACTCATTACAAGATGAATTAATTTCTTATGTTGAAATGTAAATTAATTAAATACATTTATATTTTAATAAAGTCAGTTGATAAAAATTTTAGATGTAAAATTTGGCAACAATGCACTATATCACTGCAAGCAACAAGTATTTCACACTCATTCTGCCTTAAAAAAACCTTTTGTCTCCAACTGTGCTTAGGTTAGATCACTAATGCCTGTCTTCGAAAATTCTAGGAACAACATGTTCATTTTAATTTAGATGCATGAACCTCGACTAATATTCTGGTCTAAAAAAGGGGGTAAGCCCTACTTTCTCACATCTCTCTCGCCACACTATTGTTCTATTGCTAAGCCATGCATGAACATTCTTTTGCAGAAAGTAAAATAATATGACAATATAATGTTAAAGCTAAAGCTTTTAAAAATTGTGTGATCTCAAGCCTTTTTTGTGGGATTTTTTAATTAACACCGCTATAAAATTCACATTGACTTACCCGTCAATAATGAATGACACAAGAAATATTAGACTAAAAAGAAATTCTTCATGCTAGAGTTAAAGCCACAGTACAATCTATTACAGCTATCTAGATAGCTTGCTGCTTGCCCATTACAGTTTGTAGGTTGTAAAAACCACAGTTCATTGGCCAGTGTTTAAATGGTTGAAAAGATGAGGTTGGGAGGTTTGTAGCCCCGCAAACATTGTGCAATGTCATTAGTACCTTCCTAGCTGTGCTTACTTTTTACAAGTGGCATTTCAAGATTATTATTTGTGGGTTTTTTTTAAGACGACATCAGTGGTGTGGCACCCCGTGAAGTCACCCGCTTCGCTCGTCCCTCGGGACGGGCCTGATGTCATGTGCTGATATAATCAGCGGTTCAGAAAGTGCATTTTAAATACCTCAAATAGGTGAAAATAAAATGAAAGACCAACATCTATCTGTAAACATTATATCAAACACTGTTTATTAAGTAAGGTAGGCTACCAGTTAACTTCCCATCTTGTACCTATATATGCCAATTTTGTTTTTAACATTTAATTTAAATATTTCATGGTTATTTATTATATATAAAAATATATTTTAGTTCTAAAATAATTTTCCGCTAAATTTAAAATATATGTTCTCAAAAAAGTTGCTGGGAGCACACTACTTTGTTACATTGGCTCCCTAGGGCACTAAACAAATTTAGATAAATTAATAATCATGTCTACAAGTGGGCCTAGACCTAGTGTACCATACACACTTTCTTTATAGTTAATATACCTTTTAATTTAGTGTTTCTAAAGTAAAATTTTAATTCAAAAGAGTATTTTTGTTTTAAATGGGGCCTTTGATGTTTAGTTTTCCTAAACTCATGAAGCCTAGACATGTGGACAATGTGTAACAAGGAGTGCCGCAAATTATTGGAGATGTACCAGTTCAAGGGGTAAAAAGATTTAAAAAAACACTGGTCTAAAGCGATAAAAATAGGTCGCTGGATAGTAATAATGTTAATTGACTTTAATGGTGAAGTTAAGGCAACCGCCTTTTCTTACATTTCACCAAAATTACAGTTAAAAAGAAGCTAAACAATTAATACATAAAAAACAAAACAAAATAATAACATAAGATAAATTAGAGCTAAATACAAATATATTACATAACATGGATTTAAAGTAAAAATATTGTTAATGTTTATGTAAAAAGACATAGGGCCTATATTGATTTTAGACAAAAGCTATGCTATTACAAGTTCGCACACACAAACACACACACACATATTCACACTCGCATACCAGTAGGTTTAATCACATCTCACATTCCTTAATCTTGTGACTGAACTTCCACATGCAAATTATTTGCAAGTTTTATCTTGAAACCATTAATTTGTAATTTTCTTATATCCAAATTATTAAATTTATTATTTATTTGTATGTGAAAATACCCTTCACAGCAAAATTGGTAAGTCCTTTCACTCTTGCTCATAGAAATTCTAATTATCAATCAGTATATTATTTAAAATGCACTTTCTGAACAAACTGATAATATCAGCACAAAATAATTTCTATGAGAAATAGTATATATTTGGTCACACAAAATTATTGGTTAAGTGAATATTTAGTGGAAGATAACAGTTACAAAAATTATTGTGTAATTCATTCTGTACATATTTCCCACCCTCTCTTCAAGTTGTTCAACGTTGTTATTGTTAGTACTGATTTGAACTTTGTCCTTTTGTACTTTGCAGTATAAAATCAAATCAATGCTCTATGTCACCAGTAGTGCTGTTGGGTTATGCTCAGCTGTCAGTATTTATAGAGAGAATGAAAGATTTTATGATGGTGTTTTAATGCCACTAATTCAAGTATTGGATCCTGAGACATCTCACAACTTGGCCGTCGCAGTATCTAAGTACGGCCTTTTCCCCAAGAGTAAATACAAAGATTCAAACTCACTGGTAAGTTATTCCAACATCAAAGTGAATCTCATTTTTAATATAACTCTTCTATTTAAGTAAGCTATGCTAACATTGCTAATGTTGCATAGCAAAATAAGGGGATTTTGGAGAAAATAGTTTGAGAATATTAATTTTTTAAACTCCTTGATGCTGTAATTTATTTTATGTTAGGTATTATTCTCTGCTGTTTGCTAACACTCAGCACCATCATCCCTTATCATTAATGGTCCTGAATTAACAAAGTGTTAAGCATTTAGTTTCTGTTAAATTCATAGCTCTAAATCGGGGTTTTCCAACTTAAAGTGCCCAAGGGCCACAATTGAATCCACAAGTTTAATGGCGTGCCACATCATAATTGGCTAATTTTTGTAAAGTTATGCAAAAAAAATAAAAAATTGCAAATGAAATAAGTATTAATTTAAAAAAGAGTAATACTATGTAATTACATATTAAACCAATTTTCCGGCTAAAATATACTATATTTGATATGTCAATATACTATAACAGATAAAAGAAGAAATGATCAAACATGAACATCAATTGGAAATTTCATTGATTTTTCCCACATGAGTCAAAACTTACAATTTTTGGCTATAAACATAAATTTTACAACAGTAGATTATGGTACTTTTCCAATAAACTTTCTGGGCTGAAATAAAAGGCATTACATGCCACTTTTATGAAACCCTTGCTCTATATCATGCATTTTAATATTCGTTTGCTTTTTTAAGAAGTAATATTATTATCAAGTAATAAAAAGTAAGTTGGTTGATCAATTGAAGTTGTTACTGTATTATGAATGAGATTTTTTATAAAAGTGTTGATTCCATATTTAACTAATATATTTGGTTCAAAAGCCTCCACAATTTGTAGGTTTGTGACTCACAATTTAGCTAGGTTAAGCAATTAAATTGTTTGTAGTATGATATTAAACATAATAGGACTACAAACAATAATAATAAAAGTAAGTATGTTCTCACCAACATCCATAATTTTTAGTCAGGGTGAGAGAAGGACCAAAGTGATAATAAACCACACACTTCAAATGACAGCTGAGGGTGATGGTTGTAAGGGGTCTGTCATTGTTATCAATGACTCAAAACTAGTCAAGTCCTACTAATTAAGACACATACAAATCCATAGTTTCAATATAATGCTATCATTGTGCATGTTTCACTAATTTTATAATAGTAACTTACTTATATTATTATTATTATTATTATTATTATTATTATTATCACCACGTCTTACTACCCGTTCGGGTTATACGCTAATGTGTAATGGTAGGGTGATTGTGAGATGAAATGGAGGACCTACAGTTTAACGTGGAATCCGAACCACGGTGGAGGCCTGGCATTCCTCACATTCACAAGATGTCTTGTCAGAGGTGAAGGAAGGGTTTGATAATCAGATAAATCTTTGCCGGGACCAAGTATTGAACCCCGGCCGCCAGCATAGAAGTCTGACACCTTACCCCTAGACCGCCAGGTCACCCTTACTTAGATAGTTCCCTTGTTGGGGTGGGGTGGGCACATTGCCCCAGTCCCCACAGTAACCCTTAATATTAGTAATTAATAATAACCATAGATAAATCATATCTATAATTTACTAAGAGTATATTCAACTTTTAATTTAAATGTTTTGCCCAACTTTGCAGAAGACAGAAGTGTGGCGACTGAATTTCCAAAACCCGGTTGGGATTGCAGCAGGTTTTGATAAACAAGGGGAAGCGATAGAATGCCTTCACAATATTGGCTTTGGTTTTGTAGAAATCGGCTCAGTTACGCCAAAACCCCAACCAGGCAATGAGAAGCCAAGAGTATTTCGTTTAGATAAGGATAAAGCCATCATTAACAGGTTGGTAAATTTATATTAAACTTAAAAAATATATATATATATTTATTCAACACTTTTTCACTGTGATGGACTTAACAATAATTCCTCACACAATTTTTAAATTATGAATCAATCAGGAATTCTAATATATCATACAAATAATACCTATATTCCATTCACGGTAGGAGTTACTCTCTGAAAGGTCTTTTTTCCTACCAATATCCCACTATATTGTAGATTTATGGTAGGGAAAAAGGCCTTTCAGAAGTCAATTCCTACGGTGAATGGAATATAGTTTGAATTCTGATTGGATTGAAAGAAAGTCTTCATGTTATCTGAAAGCAAATAAGGTAGGCCCAAAATAATTTGAAACATATTAATGAAATATAATTTCATACTTTCCAATAGTTAATATAAGTCTCATAAGTTTTATGATTTTTTCTATGTCAAATGCTAAAATTCTTAAGATACATTCTCGGCTAAGAAATATATTTTAAAGTGTTTAAAAGCAAATACAGCAGAGCCTCATTTGTATGAACTAATTGGGACTATAGCTTGTTCGAATTAGCGAAAATTTAGATTAAGCAGGAGGCTACATAAGGGTCATCAAGGAATATTTCCACAAATTTTAATCTACAGTTAAATAAGTTTAATAAAATGTGCAGGAAAACACATTGTGTTGGCTAGAATATGTAAATATTTAGCATTTACTATCACTAGTTTTTTTACACTTCTCTTTTAACATTTGTGTTTGTTATCAATAAAATATATTTAATTTGGCTTGATTAGGGTTTCCCTCCTGCGTTTTCCAAAAATTGTTTTTGAATTATTTGGGATTTCAGACTATCGGGGTTTTACTGTCTTTATTAGACCAATATTAATGTTAAGATATTTTCAAGTCTTATCATTAACACTTAAGATAGCTTTTTTTTTTATCATTGTGTCTTACTACCTTTTCAGGTTATACATGACTTTTAAATCATACATATTGAGGGCTGCTCAGTTCGAAGGCATTATATTCGGTAAAATGAATAATGACAATCTGAACATGGGAATCAAACGCCGGTCCTTTGGATTTGCGTGCCAATGTTGTACTACTACTGGGACATTCAAGTGCATCTCATATCCAGAATAATGCTTCACTTGTTGAGTATCGAGTCCTTATGTAGTAACGGGATACAAGACTAGTCAACTGATATTGGTATGCACAGTCAAAGATCTCAGTTTAAATTCCTTTGTCTAAATTGTCAATTTTTTTACGACCATTGAATGTGATTCTAGTATCAGGACTGTTCTTGACGATAATAGTCATACATCACTTTATACAGTTGAAAGGGATTAGACTCACTCTAGGTCTTATTGACTGGGAGGTCAGCATTTGAGTCCTGTCTGGGTGAATGATCACATCCTCTATGCTAACATGGCTACATTTCCTCTAAACTAGCCACTTCATCTCTAGACCCATAAGTTATGTAGTCAAATTTGTTTGGATATACTATCAAAAAGTTACATATTACTTATATTTTTCCATTCTTTTCAACTACACAAAGATTAATATTAGTTTCAACCAGGATTCTAGGTATCTCTTCAAGGTGGCCCAAACCCTAAAACTAAATACTCTATAACGTGTATCGTTTGTTAACTCTTTGTATTTAAATTTAGGTATGGCTTCAACAGTGAAGGTCATGATGTGGTGTATAATAGAATCAAGTATCTCAAATCCAAACAAGGTTTCACTGGAATAATAGGTGTCAACCTCGGTAAAAACAAGGACTCAAAGGACCCAATTGATGATTATGTGCAAGGGATCATAAAATTCGGAGATGTGGCAGACTATTTGGTCATTAATATTTCCAGGTGAGTGGGGAAATCCGTGTCATATTATGTTAGATCTGGTAAAAACAAAATGATGCCGCCCTATCAGTTTTACTGCCTGGCGTTATAATTCATACCATACTAATAAAACTAATGGTGTATTTTATTACAAGGGCTAGGATGTAGATGACATATCATCTTTTTACTGAGTTGTCTGGTGCAATGCTCATATATATATATATATAAACTCTGTTCAAGACATCCTGTTTACAAATATACCCTTTTTATTTTGCATTTTTAGCTGTTCTTTAATTTTAAGGGCATTTTCTTTGATTTTAGAGAATTATTGAGTCATTTTAAGTCATTTTGTAATGTTGCCATATTATTTTATGAAATTATGTCTTCAAGCCTTAAGTAGTAGTTTATACAAAAAACACTTATTTTAAAATATTGAAATAAAACATTTCAACGTCATATTATTTTGAAAATAACTGGCTGAAGATTAGTTGGCTATACAGAGACAGGCCTACACTCGCTTCTGCTGGAAGCAAGTTATTTGTGGAATGGAATGTCTGGAATGTTACCTTGAGTCACAAGAATTACTTTGACGCATACAGCTGTTAGGGTGCAAGAGGAAAGGAAAGGTGTGGTTTTTTCATGAATAGATCACTGCGTGCAGTTTGTGTAGTTGTTCTGTGGTGTGCAGTACGCTGTAGCATTTCAGCATCACTTTGAAAATGCCTAAAATTAAACCTAGTGTGTCAGTTCATTTAAGACAAATAGTAGCCGAGTTTGGTGATAGTGTGTTTTCTACTGATGGAAGCATATTATATTGTAAGTTGTGTGAAACCAAAGTATCGACTGAAAGACGATTTACTGTGACACAGTATATTGGTTGCAAAAACCATGTACATGCTCTTGAGCATGTATCAAAGAAAGCAGCAGTTCAATGCTTGCTACCTTCAGTTGCTTCAACATCCACCAAGTCCTCATAGTTTAGTAAATAATTGTGTGACATGTTAGTGTCAGCAAACATTCCACTATATAAACTCTTTAATCCAAAATTACATGCATTTTTGGAAAAATACACAAACCAAGAAATACCAGACAAGTCGACTTTACGTAATTATTTACCACAGTGCTACAAAGAAACTTTAATAAGCTGCAGTACTCACGGAAAGAAGCTCTGGGTTTCTATCGATAAGACCACTGATGCTTTGGGGCACTATGTAGCCAATGTTATGATTAGAATTGGATAGAGCAGGTGAAATATTTTTACTGACCACTGAAGTATTAGAAAAGGCCAATTATTCGACAATATCTAAAATGTTTGGCAGTGCTATGTTTCTTCTGTGACCTGAGGGCATAAAACATGACAGTGTGCTTTTATTTCTAAGTGATGTAGTACACTATATATGTTACAAGCAGTTAATTCATTGAAGACACTTTACTCTAAAATGGTCTATGTCACAAACCCAGCACATGATCTACATAGAGTTTGTGAAGAAGTGCGAGCAAATTATCCCAACGCAGACTGGCTTGTGGTGACCGTTAAAGGGATTTTCTTAAAAGCACCCTCACGAGTTGCACATTTCAAAGTGGAAGCACCAGACATAGTGTTACCACCACAACCTATCATCACACATTGGGGCACATGGTTAAATGCAGGCTTGTATTATTGTGAACATTTCCAGACAGTGAAACAAATAGTACAGAGTTTTGACCGAAAAAGCTGCCTCAATACAAATTGCTCAAGTTATGTTCTCTGAGCCATATATGGAGGGCAGTTTGGCATTTATTAAGTCGAACTTAGCATTAATGTCGACAACTATCACATCACTGGAAAAAAGAGGTGAGGTAATGGTAGATTCCATTTCACTAGTCAAACAGGTGGAGACTGGTGTTAACAAACGCTCGTGGAACAGTTGCTACAGCTATTGCATGTAAACTGAAAAAAGTGCTGGACAAGACTATCAGGTATAAAACTCTGTGTCAAATCTCAGATATACTGTGTGGTAATTAATATTCTATGGATGGGATTTAACAGCCAACAATCTTTTCCACTTCAAGTACACTTCGATCACATCAGTTGATGTAGAACGCAGCTTTTTGAGGCATAAGAACTTGCTGGCAGATAACCGTAGATCCTTCACTTTCGACAACCTGCGAATGACATTTGTAGCCCAGTGAAACTCAGACTAAGGTGTATTAAAAGAACATATATTAGTTTGTGCCTATTTTCTGAAGAATTTTTTCAAACATTCATTATAAGATCATTTGTTTCATTTTATGATGCATTTTCTTGAGTTTTATATCATTTAATAAAGTCATTTTTTGGCATTTTAAAGTGCATATTTTAAATTTTTTATGTCATCAACATCCGGGCCATATTTATTACATCAGAATGTGAAAAGCAATAAGGAAAGAAAAAGACACTGCACTAGTATTGACCTGGAGAGAGGCTGGAAAACCACTAGAAGGATAAACCAAATCTTAGTGAAGCGACAGGACTTAGCTATAAGGTCAGAGTTTATACTTGCAACCATTCTTGACACAAAATATGTTGTCATGGTGATTAATTAGTGTAAGTAAATTTTATTTATTGTATCTAACAGCCCCAATACACCTGGACTGAGAACCTGGCAGAGAAAAGAAGAACTACAGCACTTATTGGAGACGTTAGTAGTGGCTCGCAATAACCTTCCTGGAGCCACAAAACCACCCTTGCTTCTCAAAGTAGCACCAGACCTCAGTCAACAGGACAGGA
Source organism: Timema douglasi (assembly GCA_901482245.1). Lineage (NCBI taxonomy): Eukaryota > Metazoa > Arthropoda > Insecta > Phasmatodea > Timematidae > Timema > Timema douglasi. Next base: position 4,159 of record CABEEJ010003115.1, on the reverse strand, counting down.
GAGATATCGCGGATGTTATCTTACAAGACAAGGTAATATCATTTTATTAATCACAGTAGAATTTTAAATTAATGGTTACAAACCCATGAAACAAAAAAAAAACTTAAAAAACAAAAATATAGATTCAATTTCAAAGGTCAAAGGAATATATATATAAAAAAATGGTTAATGAACTAAAGGTTTTTCTGATTTTCAAATTATTTTTTTACAGCGATATTTAGTTGCTCTTTGGAAAAACCACATCAATTATAAATATAAGGCCAGCATTTGTCCAACCAAGTTTGATTTCTACTCGCTGATCAGAGGAAACTTTTCCCCAATAATAAATATATAGAGAATATATTATATTATTTATTATTAAGGGAGCATGGACCCACTGTTTTTAATTTGAAGCAAAAGTGAATTGTATATAATACATATATTTGAAGCCAAATCCAAGTCTGAATATTTTTATTTGTTTTATTCTGAAAAAAAAATAAACATATTTATCCTATCTATACAACTTTATAATATATTGGTACTAAAAAAAATTCATAAAATGTTTTGTTGAAATATTTTAGTATAAAACATTCACAATGATGCATTTCAAATATTTAAGATTTGTTCAAATGATTATGGATTTGTAATGTACATAACAGCTCCAAATTTCACTAATTAAACATAAATAAGTATTTTAAATGCCAATGATTTTATTGGCAAAGCTTCTTAGTTGTCAAAAGCCAATATATTTTTTAATCTAAATTAAAGCTGGTATTATAAGCAGAATCAAAATTTGCATAGCCTTGCCACACCCCTATAATAGTAATAACATTATTATTATTTAGTAGCGATTGAATCTTAATTTGTGAAATTCTTCTTTATTGTAACCAGCTCTTGTTTTATGTCAGTGCCACATTGATGGGCTGGTTATCTCAAACACAACGGTGGAACGCGTGCGGGTACTAAATAGTGAGCACACAAAACAAGAAGGTGGACTGAGTGGGAAGCCCTTAACACATCTTGCCACGGAACTCATTGCCGACATGTATAGGCTTACATCTGGTAAGTGGAATGGTTGATGGGTTTAACAAAAAAAAATTACATATGAATTAGAATTATTTATAAATTAAGGTGGGGCCTAAGGGAACGTGAGATAAGCACAGGATTTTTTCCAGTTTTTATAACAAACTTTTTTTGGACAAAATAAATAAAAAAAACATTGCTTCAGTTGATGTGCTTATTTTATTTTATTTTTTCACACATAGTAATTTCAATTAACACTTGGATATTTGTCCTATTCACAGTGTAATTTGAACAATTTTTTTAAATTAAGAGAGAAATGTTAATTCAAATGCCATTACAAAACATACTTCCTGCCCAACCTAACTTACGGACTAGAAGCATCAACCCCGACTAGGAGAGACAACAGCCAAATACAAACATCTGAAATGAAATTCCTTCAACCGAATGTTCAGAAAACCAGATGTGATTAAATCAGGATATGCCTAAAGATATTATTAAAACAAAGTGTAACTGACATTCTGGAAGTGACACGGATTAAGGTGTTTGGCCATATGATGAAAATGGCACCTTCAACAATGCCAAGAACCTAGTTTCAAAAGATAGTGGGTGGAAAGAGAGTTAGAGGAAGACCAACAGATCTTTGAATAAAATAGGTGAAAAGAGACCTCAACAAAAGGGAACCACAGTGGGAGAAGATACTGGGGGAAGAGTTTTGGCGTGACAGAATTGCATGGAGGAGACTTGTTTGTATCCACACCCAGCTTGTTGGACAATGATTGGACGAACTTGAGCAGTATTTTTGAAAATAATCTTAACTCATGTAAAATTTAGTTTTTAGTAATCTAAAATTGATTGCCTGCACATTTAATTGTACTGTTATCAATGTTTGTTTTATTATTTAAAATTCTATATTCTACAGAGCTGCAGAAAATTTAATAATGTTTTATTGGAAAAGTAATTTCTTGCTTGCAATACCAGCCTCACATAACTCACAATAAAGGTTTACTGGATTAAATACTATTTTAGAACAAAAATATACGAAACTTTATTGAAACTCCTTACCCTTGCTCTTTAATACATCATTATTGTATGCATTTATGACATCTTGTGCACTGGATGTATTGAAAGATACCGTATTGGCCCAAATATAGTATGGTTTCGCACATATTACAACCTTAATATTATGAAGGTGTTCTACATGTAAAATAAAAGATCTTGAATATACCTCGATGTAAAAACTTAACAAATCTGAAACACTTTTATTAGGCCCTCTGAATGATTGTCTTGATGTGTAGGCACTCCTAAAAAATTTTGAATTATCAGAAACATAGCACAAATTCTTTCACCAACTGACCTAGTGAATTACCATTACATTTACATTGAAAGGTGGAAATCCTCCCTCCCACTATTTTGATCATGTGTTAATTACTAAACGCACGTGAACATAACTTGCACTGGTTTCTTATTTCACTTTTGACCCTAAGTTTATTATTAGATGTATGCCTATTCCTTCCGGCCAGTACAGTTACAGTATGCTACAAGATATACCTCTGTAAGAATCTGATGGTCTTTTTCAATTAAAAACGTTAGGCTGCACATGTATGTACAGTTTTTGGAAGGAGATTTTTAGGAGGAAAAACTCAACTATATTCAGGCCAATAGAGAAATCTCTGGTAGCGGTAATTTTGGCTTCTTCCTTAACCTAATAATATAGTAAAATATATTTAATAAAACATTGTTTCAAGGGATTTTCTTACCTTGATTTTTTACAGGTACAATACCAATAGTGGGCGTGGGAGGAATATTCAGTGGACAAGACGCATATGAGAAGATTTTAGCAGGAGCTTGTTTAGTGCAACTCTACACGTCATTTGCTTACCATGGACCTCCTAGAGTGACTAGGATCAAGCGAGAACTAGATGAACTTGTTAGGCAAGGCTACTTTGTGACTGAATTAAAAAATAATTATATTTAGTGATCTTACTAAACATTAAACTTAATTAAACTACATTTAGCGATGTGAAATTAGTAGGCATTAGATGATGTTAGGAGTTAGAGCCAGTCAGTTACAATATAACTAGTCAAAACTCCAAGCATTAATAGAATTTGAATAATATTCCATGCCAAAAAGCTTGTTTACCTTCCAAGAGTGAAGCATTATTAATGGGAGTTTTGACCAATTGATTTTATTCTTCTTTTCATTTGTGAAATAATCATAAAAATGTCAATAATAATTGTTAAGTAGTCCATTATATTTGGAAGAAGGTAGAGGAAAGGGTGAATAGAAACAATCCAATGGCAGCTTTGTAAAGTGTGAACTGTGGTCTTCTTTTCATCGTAATATGTGTTTCTATCCACCTTTCCTGTACTTTCCGCCAGATATAATACAATTACCTCATAAAGGTAAAAGAGATTTTCCTTATAGTCAAATAATCTAGTTATTGATGTGCTTTTTTTTTCTTTTACAGGGCTGATGGTTTGAGCTCGGTATCACAAGCTGTTGGCAAAGGGCTCTGCAATATTGCAAATGGACAAACAAAATAATTTCTAATACCTATTACTAATATTCCAAAATGTATATTTTATATTAATGCTAATGCTTGTACAGTGTATTGAAGTACCTACATGTTTATTTATTAAATTAGTTGTTTATCATTTTTATATGACAAATTTATTAATTCATAATTATATATATGAAATAGAGTGAATTGAGCAAAAACAATTTGTAATAAATAAAATGATAGAATATTAGGAAAATGGTAGAGCACTAATAAAAGTAAAAACACTAACACATATTTACACACACTTCAATACTTTGATGCTATTATAGCATCTTCCTCAGGAAGTAGTGGCAGTTAGACTAAACAGGATATTGACTTCAGTGATGCCAACTTGATTGGTAAGGATGGTGGAGTTAAAATTTTCTAGATGTTTCTCTATCTCTCTAGATGGTAGGTGGTGCTAGTGTAGCCTCTGGATTATAATTAACAAATATTTAGGTTGGGTGGTTTTCTAGACTTGGAGATCCATTGATGTGCCAGTTCCCATCTTAACTGAGACATATTGCATTGTGTCTTGTTAAATGATTTTAACACCTTGACAGCAGGCTTGGATTTCCCAAAGGCAAACCTAGGGTGCAGGCCCAGAGGTGGAGGGG
>CABEEJ010003114.1:63274-90482 GCA_901482245.1 Timema douglasi | reverse complement strand
AATCTGTGCCGGGACCGAGGATTGAACCCCGGCCGCCAGCACAGAAGTCTGACACCTTACCCCTAGACCGCCAGGTCACCCACTCACGTATTGAAATTAAATTTGTCCAATAGTTGAGGAAATATAACGATTACTTTCTGTAAAAGAAAACGAATAAAAGCGGTATCATTCTCTTTTGCTTTAAATTTTTGACATATCAAAAACTTATTTGATTCATCTTTCCTGCACTCAATTGTCAAGTGATATTTTCTGCAACTGTCATGCACTTTTTTTTGCAGGTGATCTCTGTGGATATCCGGTTTTGCCATCACGAAATCGACTGCGATATAACCGGCCACGTGGTGTAGTGGTCAGTGTACCTGGCTAAAAGTCTAGGGATCCCGGGTTTGATTCCCGGCTGGTACCTATGGGTATTTCTCCCTCAAGAGGAATGAGCCCAATGGTCACCAAGGTTTGGTTAACTAGGCCTAAGTTAGGTTAAGCCTCACCCCGGCTCCACAATTCCCTAATAACCACCATCACATCATCTCATTGCGGGTACGACGTGTAGACAACCCCCTATGGTAGGTATATCCTAGACAAGTCGTGTACCACCAGAGGCTAATAGTCTACACATATAATCCCGACTTCAAAGTCCCTCCTGGTCTTATATGCCATATGATAAAAAAAAATTGCAATATACGTTACTTACTTATCTGGTAACGATCTCTTGTCAAAGTCGGGCCAGTATGTAATCATTTAATACCCAACCACTCCGCGTGTTCAACCAATGGAACAGGTTTATTGACTGGTTGTACGTTTAAAATGAGGCAGAGATTAAGATCATTTGATTTTTATGTCAGTTCAATTTGGTAATGAGATGTTGGCACTGAAATGTGAGTAACTGTATAAGTAATTTAAATTACCTATAATTGAAATATGTACAGGTGCTTATGTGGTCTAAGCCGTTAGGCTTCAGATATACTAGATTACCGGTCATGGGCAGCTCAAATTTTTGTTCTCACTCAGATTGTTTTTTACATGTGGTTTTACATTTGCCTCTCCCCGCTAATGTGGGCACGTTTCCTCTTAAACGATCTTCCTCATTCCTAACTTTTGGATATTTTTTTTGCACCGCGTCTTACTACCAGTTCAGATTAAACGCTTATATACTAATTACGTTAATGATTTTAGGGACTATAAAGGTCATATTTAGAGGAATTGTACCCTCATTTGCGTGGAGGAATAATGGAAAATCATTTTAGAAAAAATCACCATCAATACACCCTTTCGAGATTCGAAACCTGGATCTATGCATCATCGGCAGTCTAGTCCACTGCGATATTAGTAAAAGAGTAGCTTTGAGTGTTCTATTTCAATGTCATATTATAAATAGTTCTTTATTAAGCTTTGTCGGTTTTTAAAATTAGCTTCAAACTAATTTTCAATCAAATCAAATGTGAAAATGTAGCTCAGTGCTGAAGCGCGCCCTTAGCTCGTGATGAGTTATGCCCCACTCTGATTCCTAATGAACCACATTACACAAGCAAGTTTACCAGAGAGAGACGGACAGATTCATAACGGTGCAAGGCCGGCTTACACAACTGGCTCGACTGACATCCACTTGATTGATTTAGTGATGCGTTTCACTACAGTGTTTTGTTTTGTTTTGTTTGTACGCTCTATTACCAGTATTCAGATCAACTATACCAGGAACGTCGTAAGAACCTCTTTTTATTGTGTTTATGTTTAACATAGCTTCTTACTCCCCTTTAGGGTTGCGCGCATTTGTACTAATTACGCTGATGGTTTTAGGGGCTAAGAAGGTAATATTTTAAGGAAGTGTACTCACATTTGCCTGGAGGGAGAGTGAAATACCATTTTGGGAAAAACGTCCCCAGTACACCCGATTGAGAATCGAACCTCAATCTCTCCGTCATTGGCAGCCCAGTTTACTGCGAGAGAAGCACGTCAGACTAAACGGCCGCTAGGAAAGTTCAATTAAGAAGAAGTACACCCACATTTTCATGGAGGGAAAGTGGAAAACCGTTAAAAACCCTTGTTACACCAGACTGGGATTCAAACATCGATCTCCCAATCATCAGCAAACCAGACTACTGCGAGAGTGACGTCTTAGACCATGCTGACACCGAATCCGGTAGGCTTCTACATTTTAATTTAAATATAAATGACCGTTTTTTGGAAAAGATATGCGAATGTTCATACAATTATAAGTAAAATCATGTGATCTTAAACTATTGATTTCTATATATAAAATAAATAGTGCTAGAAGTCGAAAGGTGATTATCATATACGACAAACGGATTGTACTCAAAATATAGTATTTACAGATACAGGAACACATAGTTCCACTTGCAACTAGAAATGATTGGAAATCAGCCATAGATGACATTCATAGACTGAGACAATGACTTCCGCTTTGTGAACATGTAGATTCTAGATAGTTATACTCCATTCACAGTAGGAATTACTCTCTGAACGGTATTTTTTCCTACCAATACCCTACTATATAATAGATTTCTGGTAGGGAAAAAGGCCCTTCAGAAAACAATTCCTACGCTGAACAGACTTTATGAACTGACCTATATTACCCGGGATTTATCTAGGAGAAACTAGCTGGGTAGTTCTGCCGGTACGTCATCACAGGATGAAGCTCAAAACAGATCCTCTCCATGATCAGGATATATAGAAATAGTTTGTTTTACCTAAATACAGATATCACATAGGCTCACCCTTAATAGCATCCTTACAGGGGCGCACCCAGCTGAAGGCCCTCTCCCAGAAAATTAAGAATATTACATAAATTTGGTGACCTGGTGGTCTAGGGGTTAAGGTGTCGGACTTCTGGGCTGGCGGCCGGGGTTCAATCCCCGGTACCGGCACAGATTTATCTGATTACCAAACACTTCCTTCACCTCTGACAAGACTGTGTATTAATCACAACTTGTGAATGTGTGGAATGGCAGGCCTCCACCGTGGTTCGGATTCCACGTTAAACTGTAGGTCCTTCATTTAATCTCACAATCATCCTACCATTACACATTATTGTAAGTGCGTATAACCCGAACGGGTAGTAAGACGCGGTGCTAATAATAATAATAATACATAAATTTGATTAGCATTATGTTCTGTCAATTAATCAATTGTATTTTGTTTAATTATATATAATATAAAACAAATAATGTTGTTCAGTATTCCAGGATTTTCAAAGGAATACTTTTTTCTTTTGATTTTTGAATTTACTGCAAGTTTGCACTTTAATGAAAACTGGACTTTTGATACCGTGATATTTTCTAGAAATAGTTACAAAGTCTTTACTCTTTGTAGATAAAGTTTTGAAGTGGGTACAGTAATTGAAAGTATTATTTTAGAGCAATTATGTAAACACTATTGTATCAGGAAGAGGGGAAGAGGCATTTGAGATATTATTATATGCCCCCACCCCCACCAAATGCAAATCCTGGGTGTGAAGAATGTGTAAATACAGACCTGTTAACTGATGGCGTACACAATGACAGAGGGTAGGCCGAGGATACTGCTTTGGTACAAATTAGTTTAAATATCACCATTTACATCGTTTGAAATAAAAAAAAATCCCGGTGGAGAAACATCTGAGCCCCCACTTTCTAAAGGGCGTCGCTGATTCTCTTTCTTTCTTATCCCCCTACTTCAAATCGAATTTCCAAATATTACAGTATGTGAAATATATAATGGTGCAATTGTGAAAACTATTCGGAAAAAATCCTNGAAATATATAATGGTGCAATTGTGAAAACTATTCGGAAAAAATCCTCCCCCCCCCCCTTCCCAGCTCAAAATCCTGGGGGTGCCCCTGCATGCTTACCTTGCGTTATTACACCATGGTATGTAAAGCTTATAAGATAGCATCATAATTTAATCTGTCTAGGTAAGATTGCTATTTTTCAGGGAACATGGATTGTGCAAACTGTTAGTTTTGAAAATTTAAATGTCATATTGTCATTGAATAGACAACCGGTCATAATAATACTAGTAATAACCCGTTACCTCGATCAAATGATTTAAGGCGTCACACTCACAATAGACTGTACGGCCAATGTCAGGAAGATCGGGTTTTGAATCCTGAGGGAGATTTTTCTTAACGATTTTCCACTCTCTCTCTCTCTCTCTCTTTCTATTCTCTCCACGCAAATGTGGGTACTCTTCTCCTAAAGTAAACCTTTCTCATACCTAAAACATTAGCGTAATTAGTACATATAAGGTGACCTGGCAGTCTAGGGGTAAGGTGTCAGACTTTTGTGCTGGCGGCCGGGGTTCAATCCTCGGTCCCAGCACAGATTTATTTGATTGCCAAACCCTTCCTTCACCTCTGACAAGACGTGTATTAATCACAACTTGTGAATGTGTGGAATGCCAGACCTCCACCGTGGTTCGGATTCCACGTTAAACTGTAGGTCCTCCATTTCATATCACAATCACCCTACCATTACACATTAGCGTAAGTGCGTATAACCCGAACGGGTAGTAAGACGCAGTGCCAATAATAATAAAAAAGTAGTACATATAAGTATAATAAGAACGTGTTACTAAAAACACGAAACAAAAAACAACAATATCTACAAAAAAAAAGAGGGTATTTTCTAAAAGTTCTTTCTTACCAGAATCCTACTATGGCTCAATGGTCCTCAACGTGATGCCCGCGGGCGCCATGTCGCCGAGACCGAGCAGTATGTGTGTGGGCCCACGCGCGTTTGACCATTCAACCGGTTCATTCAGACATTGGGCGTACATGAGTACTACGCACCCATCAGCTTCGTTTAAGCGACGGGATGTTAAGAGCATTTAATTGTTTATAAAATAGGAACATCATGAAATCAAGATACACGATCTCGGTATAATGATACTTACCTTGACAATTTCTACGAACACCGAAATATTTGAAGACGTGTTTTATTATTTTATTTATTTAGCACCACATCTTACTACCCGTTCGAGTTATACGATTAATTACTAATTACGCTAATGGGTTAGGAATTGGGACCGTTGAATTTAGAGGAAATGAACCCACATTTTCGTGGCGGTAGAGTGTGAAACCATTTAGAATAAACTAACCCGCGTCTACCCGACCGAGATTCAAGCGTTTTTATTTTACCCACGCGTCTAACCACTTGTTTATGTTATACGCATATGAGAATAATTGCTCTAATGAAGTAAAGATGAGAAAGGAAGTATTTTAGAGGTAAATATACCCGCATTTACCTGGTAGGGGAGTGGGAAACCATGTAGGAAAATCCATATTCAGTAAGGCCGGCTAGGATTCGAACCCCAATCTCCCCATCTTTCAACAGGTCAGTCTAATATGAGCGTTATGCCTTAGGGCTTAGACCTTTCGTCCACTGAAGTGGGTTATTAGCGCAATTAAAATATGTACAGCTCTTGTTTTAACCTCTACAAACCTCTCATATTTATGAATATCTTGGTTAAAAAATATATATGTTATTATTATTAGCACCGCGTCTTACTACCCGTTCGGGCTATACGCACTTACGCTAATGTGCAATGGTAGGGTGATTGTTAGATGAAATGGAGGACCTACAGTTTAACGTGGAATCTGAACCACGGTGTAGGCCTGGCATTCCCCACATTCACAAGATGTCTTGTCAGAGGTGAAGGAAGGGTTTGGTAATCAGATAAGTCTGTGCCGGGACCGAGAATTGAACCCCGGCCGCCAGCTTTACCATTTAAAACTATGATATGTTTACAAGGTACTACATAACATGTTTAACGCTAGTGTAATACAACCTCATAAGTAGAGCGTTGAATGGTTTTCTGACGGTAAGAATTGATACAAGTCGAACAAAAAGACTAGGCCCCTATCCCCAAGCACTTATGACTAGATTAGGGTGTCTTAATTGGTCTCAAGGAAGAAGGATGCGTAATAAGAGAAAGCGCTTTAGTTGTAATGTTTTTTGTTTTTTTCTTAACAAAAATAATGTATCATTGTTACAAGGCGTGGTCAGAAGTTTCGAGTTGATCAAAGTGGTTCGACTTTCGCCGTCTAGAATTTAAACAACAAAACATAATATCCTTATTTATTAACGTCAAGTGCATATATGGACATATGGACTACATAATTATAAGAACGATAACTGACCTGCTTTTGTAAGGCTTCTGCGACAAGTTCTCGTTTTTCTAAAAAAAATTAATATAAAAACCATATATTAGGGTTTTTTAATGACTGAATTGAAGGTATACGGCTTAGAAGAGTAGGATGAAGGAAATTTATTCTCATTAGTGTTGAAAGAGAAAAGTGAAAATCACAAAGAATCTACGGTGCACTTGTTTGGCATAAATACAAACTCCAGCCTGCATACCAATGGCGACCAAGTCTAAGACGATTAAATCATGCATCAACCGCTATGAGTCCACCTATCGGTGTTTGGACTTTTAGAAAACACATAGCTTTGCTTTTCATAGACACAAATTAGATGATTTTTTTTTTTTTACCAAACTTTCAGAGTGATCTACGCATGCACATACATCTATAGGAAACTGGGATGTGAAGAACCAACTTAGTTGGGATAGTAGTCATCACTCTTGCCTGACTTGGAAAAGCGTGGTTCGAATCCTTGCCAGATGCACCAAAGGGGATTTTTTTCTTCAGGAAAAGGCTGATGCATTTCCTTAAATTACTCTTATTTTTTTCCCCCAAAAGGGAGGAATATATATATATATATATATACTATAAGTTTGAATCACAGTTGGGTAGTGGTATCCCGCATGTATCTCACCACTTGTTTTCCTTACTCCTCTCCACGCTAATGCAGGTTCAATATCCAAACAGCCCTTCTCATCCCTAAATCTTAGATTAAGCTATAAATAACCACAGTGTTCCAGTATATTTTTTTTAATGGATGCTGTTTGATGATGCATTTATAAAGACTACTTTACAGCCTTCTAATGGTGATGTTATTAGAGGGCTGCCTGGGCAGAGGAGATACTGCCAATACGATGTTGCGCTAAGGTTAAATATAGACAAAACCCTTACACAAGTATGCTGCTCACTGGAATGAATACAAACATATTTTCTATGATCCTAAACACAAATTTTCCACTCTGAAAAAATCCAAACATCCACATATTTTGGTTGATCATTAAAAGCCAAGAAATGCCTGGGAAGTGAAAGGTAACTGATATAGGAGCTTAGAATGTTTTTTTGGTGTTTTTTTGTGTGAATTGAATTATGTATTTTAATATAAGAGATCATAACATAAGGTAGATAACCATTTATATTTTCCTTCTCCCTTGTTTGTTCTCCTACTGCCAGAAAACTCCACCCAGTAACGCTATAAACCCACTTGCTTTCTGGAGTTTATTAATTTCTGCTCAACTATCTTAGCGCCTTAAATTAATTAATTAATTCCAGAAAAAGGTTTTTGATTTCTTACTGTTATAAATATTAAAAATAAAAAGATGATTTCCTCAAAACATTATTTATACGATTTCAAAGTATCGTTTGGCATAAAGCGCTTCATTCACAACAAAGTTTTTCTCTTTCTCCGTCCGTCGCGTCTGAGCAAATATTAAAGTCTGATGTTTGCATGGAACATTGGCAAGATCTCTAGACCTCCCTCCCCTCCCCCCCTCTCCCATTTGGGAACTATGTACAGTACATGGTGTGTGTGGATACTGTATGAAGTCTGATGGCCCCAAACTAGTTGAAGGGCCAGGCATACAAACTGGTGGCGTATTGCGGGCCTCAGCCTAGAGATACATGTTTGCTCAATTATATTCTTTTGTTTTATAAGCGCGTTTTGTTACCCGTCCGGATTTTGCATTATTTAATCATGCCGTTGGATAAGTGATGAGGAGCATATAATTTGTAAGAAATGTAACCGCATTTGAATGAAGACATACTCGATAGGTTTACGTTATTGATAAAAAAAAATCCTATACTTTTAATGAGTACAGTATCGATACTTGATACCATATCTCTACCCGCGAGGCATTGTAGTAAGCGGATAGCGACTAAAAACCGTTAAGCACGTGGAGTATCAAGCGGTGTTGGCAGAGTCGGAAGAAGAACCACGTGGCATGAAGGATAGGTATCAAAAAAGCGGGGAAGGAATTTGAAATGAAGGTAAACATTGGTAAGGTGAGAGTGATAAGTGTTGGAAAGGAAGAAGGTAGTGTTATTATATCCATTGAAGTGAAAACTCTAGAACAAGTAAGGTCGTTCAAATATTTGTGGAGTCTGGTGACTTTGTAACGGCTACTGAACGGAGAGGGGGCAAATGGAAGGACTAGGAGATTACTGACAGCGAGAAGAATCCTGATTGAGTTCAGAAAAAAGATTTGCAAAGTCTTTCGTTTGGAGTGTTGTGATGTATGAATCCGAGACGTGGACAGTCATAAAAAAGGAACTAAGTTATTTGGAGGGTTTTGTAAATGTGGTTGTGGAGAAGGTGAAATGGATGGACAGGGTGAGGAATGAGGGCGTGTTGAGTAGAGTAGAAGAGGAAAAGGAGCCTTATATATATGATAACGAAGAGAAAAAGTCTTGGTTGGGCCACACACTTCGTAGGGATTGTTTTATGAAGAGGATCATGGAGGGGAAGATAGAGGGGAAAATAGGAAGATTTGGAATTCTAACAGATATCAGAAAAGGAAAAGTCTACAAAAGTATGGAAGAAAACGCTCAGGAGTGAGTAAAATGGAAGATGTCTAGATTCACAGAAGAAGAATGTGCTACAACACAAACAGTTTGATGGATTTGGTTCAAACTTGATTATAGATGTTATAATCTAGTCATATCTCGAATGGTTTTTTTTTTAAATATTAATTTGAACCTTCAGCTTACAGGGCAGTTTACTGATAAAGGACTTGAAAATTCAAAATTATTCGAAATTGGCTATAAAATTTTTGTTCAAAATGGATATCTGGATAATGTTGGGCATGATAAACAAGATTATATGTTAGTTTTTATTATTTTTTTCTGTCACAGAATATTATTTATTACCCGTTCAGGCTTTACTCTTTAAAAAAAATTGAGATTAGTTTACTAATACATTTTGTATGTATTCACAAATTATAATATACTATTATTAAAAAACATAAGTCTCACCGAATGAACCTCATCGCTATCAATATCATAGCCTTCAAAAATCAGTCAAATCCATTACCTATTATTTAGTTATTTTTATTTAATATTTACTCCCCCACTCATTTCAAGACTATTCATCACTTCTCAAAATCTTGTTCGTCATGTTGTGTGTACGTGTGTGTAAGAAAACCTCTTGAAAAAAAACTGCTACATTGGATGATACTACTTTCCTATCGTCCCGGAAAGGTCACACGCACTTGAAATATAATAATTAGAATTCCGGTCACGTGCGCAACGTAATGCTACTTCTGGTCCATACAAGTCCCGCCACTTACTTGTCAACTACACTAACATGCGCGTCACTTGTACTAGCGAGGGACAAACAAAACCTGGCACTTATTTTAAAATTCTTATATCTCTACAAGTTTCCAACATCGAATTTAGTTTGCTCAGTACCACGTCTAACTTCTTTTGATTCTTGTATCACTCGCTACAAGTTTCCAACATCGAATTTAGTTTCCTCAGTACCACGTTTAACTTCTTTTGATTCTTGTATCACTCGCTACAAGTTTCCAACATCGAATTTAGTTTGCTCAATACCACGTCTAACTTCTTTTGATTCTTGTGTCACTCGCTACAAGTTTCCAACATCAAACTTAGTTTGCTCAGTACCACGTCTAACTTCTTTTGATTCTTGTATCACTCGCTACAAGTTTCCAACATCAAACTTAGTTTGCTCAGTACCACGTCTAACAAAGAGCGCCTTGGATCTATACTACTCGCCCTGGCTCTATCCTAGGCGCACATGTCTAGAACTAATGTAATGTTTATGTATGTACTCGTCCTTGCACCCCATCTTTATGTTGACACTTATCTGTCCATGATTATTACCACCTCTGCTTTCCTGTCTAAGACTATTCATACTCCAAGGGATGCCTATTTTTTTTTACTTGTTATATTGTTGTTAATGTAGAGCTAGTATAGCTTTGTGTTTATAAAATGCACGTTACATACTCAATCAATATTATTATACCATTTATCTATGTCCCTGAAAATGTGTAAAGTCTAACTTTATCGTCCTGGGAGTGTACCGTTCACACTTGACGCGGGGCTTGTAGTACGTCACTTCCACGCGGCACTGTTGTTATTGTTGCACTTAATATAAATACACGCGGCAGACTGCGTGTAATACTAGTTGTAATAAATTATTAATCATCCCATCCTCACCTCGCCGGCGCCTCTATTGTCCCTGGTACGTGGTGGCGCCCGGCCGCGCTTCAAGAGCTTCACTTACATCAACTTTCCTTCTTAGGGAGGTGCGAGTGATGACGTGCGTACCTCACACTTGGGAAAAAACTTTATTTTTATTTTATGTATACATCTACCTCCCCCTCATTTCGGTATTTATTTTATTTCGTTCTTCAACTGTTGTTGAGAAATAAATACGAGGCGGTTGTGTACGCAAAGCGTGCATCTTCAATCATTCAAGGTTAGGGCCGTAAGTTAAGTTTGTAATAAGAACAACCTTATCTGAAAAAATATTGTTTAGGATTATTTACATTAGTATCTTATTTTATCACTGCTTATTACCACCCATTATGGTCTTACCAGCGGTTTGTGAGCTTGATTTTATTTCATTAGAGTCGAGTATTTCAAAAAGCTCCCGAGTTCAAGTCTAGTATGTTCATAATTTTAAAATGTTAAAGAGTATATATTTGTTTATTTTAAAAGTAAAATAGTATATTTTAAAATGCCCCCTGTCAAAACAAACATAAAATTTAAATAACACATCTTTAAAATGTATGATAATACATTTTCTTAAAATTAAAAATAACACTCATTTTTATAAAAAGTAAATACTTATGAAATAAGCGTTTAAAAATGGGAATAATGCTTTTTAAATTATAAATAACACTAAAAAAAACATGATCTAAATTTTAAAATCTCAAATAAAAATATATGAGAAAAAATAATTAAAATAGTTTCAACACTCATGTCTTTAAATACTTTAAAATTACACTAAAAGTTACAAGAATTTTTATAAAATTGACGTTTTAATGAACTAATATTTCCACAAAATATGCTACCGTAACTTTATTTAATCTGCAAGAAAATGTATTATTCACAATAAATTAGAAATTTGAAATATTTCAAATTGCATTTATTAGTCCTTAGTGTAATAATCGCGTATTATCACTTCTTCTGTTCCAATTCCATTCCTCTATGCGTAATTGCGCATGCTCCTTGTATGGACTCTCGAAAGAAATGATCTTATGACAAAATTTATTCCAATTCAATTTTTAATGCTTAAAAAATAGGTTGTCCATACTTTAAAATGAAAAATAAGGTGGTTAAAATATTATTTTTAGTAGACAATATGAAATAGTAAATACGTTTTCATTTAAATGTGATAAGTTTGCTAAAATATTAGGTAGGTTAACCAACATATTTCTATAATTAAATAGTAACTAAACTAAAGCTATAGTAGTTTTGTAGTAGAACATTAATACAACCTTAAATCTCTTAATAATTTTGAAAACAATCAATATAATATGTTATCAATGTTAAATCTTTATTTTAACTGAAATTATAATTTTAAAAAGTACCATAAAAAATAGTAAAAATAATGATTATATAGTGATCTATTAAGCTATTTTAATTTTAATTGCCTTGTCATGTCAATACAACTTCAATCGAAGAGAATTCAAAATGGACGACAATATTGAGTAAGTTTACCGGTCGAAAGGAGTTTTAGAGCCCTATTTACGTTATTCATGTGAAATTTGATATTAATTTTACCAATTTGTTAAGCTACCGAATGATTTATAAATGAAACTGCCAGCTTTAATGGCGAGTTTGGCTCCAAGCTCGAAATCCGAGTACTCGCAGAGTCATAGGTTATACACATATGTAAGCCTACTAATTACGCAATTTTGTTTGGGATGAAAAAGATTTAATTTAGAGGAAGTGTATCCGCATGTGCGTGAAAGGAGGGTGGAAAACCACACCAGGGGAAAACCCTCAATATACCCGATCTCCCACTCATCGACAGTCTATTCTATTGCTAGTGTAACGAGGGGCTCCCAACCTTTTAGAACAAAGCCAGAAAAAATACTTGCCGGAGCCCTTATAATTAAATCTATACCATTATTCGTAACCCGCTTCGGTAACCACATGGTCTAAGGCGCTACTCTGCCGATGACAGGGAGGTCCAGGTTTGAATCTCAGTCAGATGTACTGAGTTTTTTTCCCCTAAATGGTTTCCTCACTCTCTCCACGCAAGTGTGGGTACACTTCGTATGAATTCAACTCTCCTCATCCCTAACTCTATCAATCATCATCACCCGCCTCGGTGGCGTAGTTGGCTAACGCACTTGTCGTGTTGAGCTCGACTGCTGAGGACGGGGAGATCGAGGTTCGAATCTCGGTCGGGTGAACTGGGGGTGGTTTTTCCTAAATGGTTTTCCACTCTCCCTCCACGCAAATGCGGGTTCACTTCCTCTAATTCAACCTTCCCAATTCCTAATCCATTAGAGTAATTAGTACTTAAAGCGTATAACCCGAACGGGTAGTAAGACGCGGTGCTAAATATTAATATTATCTATCAATCATCCCCAAAGCTTGCTTTCTTCCATAAATATAGCTTTGCTTAAGTTTGTTAAAATAACTTAGCACAAACAAATCAGTAAACAGAATTCATACCATTTTTGCACGTGGAATAAACTCTGCGTGGTTTCACCTCTGATCTCCAACGCCATAATCTCCTTTGAGAGGCTGAGCCTGACTACTCCGGTCTTTTACTGCTCGTTGATTCCTGTTTTGTATCTGAGGATGTGACAGGCCAGTAATCCTGAGTCCTCACAGATACATGCTTATTTTGCCCCCATCCTAAGTAATCTGTCGTCATTGGTATTCAAGACTTTCCGACCTACCACAGATGATGTCACCTGTTGATCGACCGAATTAAGGGGGCTGACTAGGTGGCGGATGTTGTGCTCAGGTTCAAGTTATATTGATAAAACCTTTTAACAGTACACGAGTTTGATGTTTACTGGGTGACCTGGCGGTCTAGGGGTAAGGTGTCAGACTTCTGTGCTGGCGGCCGGGGTTCAATCCTCGGTCGTGGCAAAGATTTATCTGATTACCAAACCCTTCCTTCACCTCTGACAAGACATCTTGTGAATGTGGGGAATGCCAGGCCTCCACCGTGGTTCGGATCCCACGTTAAACTGTAGGTCCTCCATTTCATCTCACNGGCACAGATTTATCTGATTACCAAACCCTTCCTTCACCTCTGACAAGACATCTTGTGAATGTGGGGAATGCCAGGCCTCCACCGTGGTTCGGATTCCACGTTAAACTGTAGGTCCTCCATTTCATCTCACAATCACACATTAGAGTAAGTGCGTAAAACCCCAACGGGTAGTAAGACGTGGTGCTAATAATAATAATAATATGTTTACTGAACTGAACTCAAAACAATTTTCTCTCGCCCTAATCTTATAAACACAGTTAAGAATTTGAAATTTTGCACTAACAAAAGTAAAAATATTCATATATTTAATGATCATTCAAGATCTACATTACCAGGAAACAAAAGTTAACTAGAAGAATTCATCTCTGTGAATAGAATTGTGCAATTTAATACGAGGGTCACAACAAATTGGATTGACATTTGTATTTTCATCCTCTCCTGTTTGTTATTATACTGCCAAGTGGCTCTAAGGTGGCTTGAACTTGAAATTCCACAATGAATAATTTATTGTTATTATTATTAGCACCGCGTCTTACTACCCGTTCGGGTTATACGCACTTACGCTAATGTGTAATGGTAGGGTGATTGTGAGATGAAATGAAGGACCTATCGTTTAACGTGGAATCCGAACCACGGTGGAGGCCTGGCATTCCCCACATTCACAAGATGTCTTGTCAGAGGTGAAGGAAGGGTTTGGTAATCAGATAAATCTGTGCCGGGACCAAGGATTGAACCCCGGCTGCTATCAACAGTTATTGAATATTTGTGATAAACATAGTGGAATTTTAAGGCGGCCACCTTGTTGATCGAGAAAGTATCAATCGCTGTCAGGCCACACACACGGCTTAATGTTTAGAAAATAGCTGAAAATGAGCTAATGTGACATTTTCACGCATTTTTGTTTTATTAATAAAACTCAATATATAAGTTTGGAAAAAAGAGCACTGATTTTCCGACTTTATTTGGCCGTGAACCCTATTTTTAAATAACGCATCGTAAAGTTAAATATTGCGGTAAAGCTGAACGTCTGCGCGGAAATTTCTCGCCTACCGAGGCGGTCCCCCTGAAATGTGAGACTTTTTGAATGAAGAGAAAAAGTTCTCTTCAAATTCTAGGATGTTCAAACAAATATTCAAGAACGGTTGAGTTTATTATTCGTAGAAAATTAAACTAATAACTGTATCTACCGAAATAATATTTTATTTATTCATCCAAAAAATAATTTTGTCACAAAAACTGCAAAAATACTGGCCATCGCTAGTATTTTCTTAACTCACAAACTAACCTAACCCAGAAACAAAAAGAAATTGTTCTTAGAGGATAAACCAGGGCATAAATTGTCACCTACATACTTTTAAGAATCACCCATAATTGAACCAGAGTCCACTAGTTCTCTGGTCGATCCCTCCTACACTTGCATAGTGGTCACACCGTATAAGGCGTCAAGTCTCATATAGCCTACTGGATAGGTGTATGTGTATAGGTTTGAACCTCGATCGGGTGCATTGGAAACAGGGTTTCCAACTGTTATTTATCACTGTGGTTTTTCTATTCCCATTCCACACTAATGAGGGTACATTTACTCTAAGCCTTCCTCATCCTTACACGCCAGATTTAGACGCTAATATTTTATTTATTTATTATTTAGCACCGCGTCTTACTACCCGTTCGGGTTATACGCTTTAAGTACTAATTACGCTAATGGATTAGGAATTGGAAAGGTTAAATTAGAGGAAGTGAATCCGCATTTGCGTGGAGGGAGAGTGGAAAACCATTTAGGAAAAAAAGCCCACCTGACCGAGATTCGAACCTTGATCTCCCCGTCCTCAGTAGTCGAGCGCAACACTACTAGCGCGTTAGCCAACAATGCCACCGAGGCGGGTCTAGACGCTAATAGCTCTGGTGTTTAACGTAAACACTGTCAAATGGAATATTATTTCTGAGAGAATCTAGCTCTTCATGCTTTTGTAAACATTTCAAATAAAACTGTTTATAATTAAATGCTAGAGTAATTGTATGAATGAAGGAATTAATGAAAGAATGAATGGAGGTGATCTAACGATTATATTTAAAGCTTTTGGACAATCATTTTATATTCAGTATTGTTACTATAATCGTGTTTAGTGTGTAAGTCAAGGCAAACTAGCCTTAACTTCGCCAAAATGTTGCAAAAGAAAGACAATATATAAATGAATAAAATAGTCTTCTAGCCCTTTGGCTACGATATTGCTCCATAATTTGAATGGTAAGTAATGTCGTTCTGACTTGTACGCGCAAATTCGTGTGTGTGTGCGTGTGTGTGTGTGCTAATAATCGCTATCCGTAAATTTACACTTATGGGTTAGGATGATGAATACATTATCTAGAGGAAATGTATCCGCACTTGCGGGGAGAAAGCGCGGTAAGCCATTTAGGGGGAAAAAAACCTCTTCAGAACACCTTGCCACCGGAAATAGAATCTATTGTGAGACTAGTTCACAGACAAGGATGTACTAGATTCTCAGCCTTACGAAATTTTCACTGCGCTCCTTTAGCCAGTCTGAGTCCATCAACACTTGGGTTCGCTAGTGTCAACACTTAGGCATCAAACCATTACCATATATGCAGTTGTTCGAAAACTCAATTTTAACATGTTCGTCGTATAGGGACCATTGTAGCCGCAACGGGCAGCCTGCGTAAGCTCTTTGTGAAGTAGTCCGGGGTTAAATCCTCGGTCCCGTCACTGATTTATCTGATTGCCAAACCCTTCCTTCACCTCTGACAAGACGTGTATTAATCACAACTTGTGAATGTGGGGAATGCCAGGTTGGGGAATGCCAGGCCTCCACCATGGTTCGGATCCCACGTTAAACTGTAGGTCCTCCATTTCATCTTACAATCACCCTACCATTACGCATTAGTGTAAGTGCGTATAACCCGAACGGGTAGTAAGACGCGGTGCTAATAATAATAATCTAAATTATGAAGTAGGATTATATTGATAATGGGTTGGGTCGCTACCTGAATCTAGCTTTGTGGAAGCTGGCCGATCGACTCGATATAGATATTTGTGTCTCTTCTCTAGTGAAACCATTTTTAAAATGGACTATTTGTTTTAATGATGTCCTTTGATGGTACCTAACGACACCCGTGTTGAAGGAATCAGACTCTTCCACAAAATGTAGCCATTTTAACAGGGGTGTGTGTATACCTTGTCTACGGACCGGCTCAAAAAACACAGTAGGATCAATTGTTTGAGCTGTGAACGCAAGTTAACTAAAACGTAGTGTGTTTTTTTTCCATTCTTTATGTTTGTAAACATACCTCTCAGTCGTTATTTTATCCTTGTTCATTCAGAATCTCTTAGCCACGCCCACCTCCAAGGTGAGCCACGCCTTCGCGCCAATAATTTCACACGGAGGAATCATGCGCGCAGTGTTCATGACCTGTTTCCAAGTAACTTGATACTTGATGACCTTTGCTAATTGGACGGGCTAGATATGAGTGAACTCTGTTGTTTTTTTAGTATCACAATAGTCAACATGTTTATAACTTTAGCTATTTATACTTGGATTCCCACTCTCTCAGTTCTGCACGCGTATTTTATCCCCGTATCGTTCTAATGTATGTGTATACACATATATGCATATATACATATATGACCATATCAAATACATGTAGACACACACACACACATATATATATATATATATATATATATATAAACACACATATATATACATATATACAATACATATTATATACATGTATACGGATACATATATGCATATATACACATATATAAATATATATATATATATACACTTATGTGTAAATATTTTCTATCCCCCACGTCGTTCTGGTATGTGTATATATATATATACGTACAATTAAATACGTATTCATGTAGGCCTATATACACGTGCAGTTAGGTTTTAATGCTCAACCAGAAAACACCAAACTCGTGTACGGTTAAAAAACACATACATGTGTATAGGCTATAATACAATAGTGTGATAGAGCTGGGGAAGGTATAATTTCAGAGTAGATGTACCCACATTCGCGTAAAGAGAGAGAAATAGTTGAAAAATCCTTAAGGAATTATCAACTTAATTAAACCCGACCGTGATTCAAACACCGATCCCTCCGTCTCATCAGCGATCCAGTCTAGCGTGAGAGAGACGAGTTACACCATGCGGGTTGCGTTTTATTGCTCACTAGGACTATCGACAACTTTTATGAGAACAGGGAGTATTACGATTGATGAATAGAGTTTAAGAAAAATGCTCGCACATTAGACTCTGAAGAAGGATTAAAATCACCCACTTCGGTGGTCGAATGGTCTAAGGCGTCACTCTCGTAATAGACTGGACTGCCGCTGACGGGGAGATCGGGGTTAAAATCTCGGTCGAGTGTACTGAGGGTGTTTTTACCTAAATGGTTTTCAAATCTCTTTCCACGCAACTTCGTGTACACCTCCACTAAATCCAACCTTCCTCATACCTAGCACATTAGCGTAATTACCATAGATGCGTATAACCCGGACGGGTAGTATGACGTGGTGCTTAGGAAAAAAAATAAAAATCTAGGGTTCGGCCGCTATCGATAATCGATCCGATTTATCGACTGATGTAGGCACAATCGGCCAAGGGTAATAGGTTTTTGATCATGCAGATATTATACGCCTATCATTCAAAATCTATAGATAAATTTTAAATTCCCAAATCATGTAAATATAATTCATAGTTAAAACCAAAATATTTAAATACGGTATCTTGGATGTAAACACAAATTATTTAATTCTGCGTTAGATATTTTATTTTATAATAAACAGGGGTGACCTGGCGGTCTAGGGGTAAGGTGTCAGACTTCTATGCTGGCGGCCGGGGTTCAATCCTCGGTCCCGGCAAAGATTTATCTGATTACCAAACCCTTCCTTCACCTCTGACAAGACATCTTGTGAATGTGAGGAATGCCAGGCCTCCACCGTGGTTCGGATTCCACGTTAAACTGTAGGTCCTCCATTTCATATAACAATCACCCTACCATTACACATTAGCGTAAGTGCGTACAGCCCGAACGGGTAGTAAGACGCGGTGCTAATAATAATAATATAATAAACAGCCAAAACCAACATTCTAAATTAAATAAACCATTCAATTGTATTTGCCTTAGGGCTTATTTAAAATTTTGAAATACTTTATAAATATAATTATTTACATAACCGTAAATTATTCACGCAGCAAAAACAATAAATACGTCCAAGATAACATATCATTAATGTACTACTGCGTACTCTAGGGGCTAGCTGCACAGAACCGCGTTCAGTAATCATGTGTTTTCCTTTTCTTCGTGGTGCGTGACGTCAGCTGAATGCCGCTAACTGAGCGCTCCAAGATCCACTCTATCAATCGCTCACCGAGCATTCCCCAAGATCAATCCTTAGAAAGCGTTCAATCGTAATGTCGAAGTACCAATTTACCGCTGTTGTAAATAGTTGTTTAGTTATTTTGTAAATATCTAAAAAAACTTTAACGTTTAAAACTTTAATTCAACAAACTTATACTTCTATCATGAAAAGTATAACAGTGGCAAAATCAGATCATTCTTGTTTTAAGTATTGTTAATGTAGACTTTTGAAATATTGCAAAAAAAAAACAAAAAAACAATAGCATTGGTTATCAGCAATATCGGCAGCAAAATATCATCATCAGCAATATCTACAAAAGGGCTTTTCGGCACAGCCCTAGTAAAATCACTAATGTCTCCTATATTAGTGTATGAGCTAAGTAGCAGCTTATCCTATCGTATTCGTCTTGATTTGTGTTCCATAGTGGGAATATTTAGTCTCATATACATATTAAAAGGGATATTTTCTCATCAAATTGTTCTACTACAAGGATTGCGGTGACCTGGTGGTCTAGGGGTAAGGTGTCAAGACTTCTGTGCAGGCGGCCGGTGTTCAATCCTAGTTCCCGGCACACATTTATCTGATTACCAAACCCTTCCTTCACCTCTGACAAGACATCTTGTGAATGTGGGGAATGCCAGGCCTCCACCGTGGTTCGGATTCCACGTTAAACTGTAGGTCCTTCATTTCATCTCACAATCACCCTACCATTACACATTAGCGTAATTGCTTATAACCCGAACGGGTAGTAAGACGCGGTGCTAATAATAATAATAATAATAATAATAATAATAATAATACAAGGATTGCAATTTTTTATCGGATTGAATCTGAAATTGAACAAGTATCAGTTAAGTCATGTGGTTCCTACGATATTTATGATTCTATACCCGTGACTTAGGGGTTTTATTAAGCATCATTTTGTCAACCTCAATGGTCTTGGGGTAAAGTGCTCGCCTCAGGATCTGATGTTCGTGGGTTCTAACCCAGCCAAGGTCAACAGATTTTTTTTTGAGCGGTAAATATCCGTAACACAGCTGCCTTCGGCGGGAAAGTAAAGCCGTCGGTCATATGTCGATTGTGGCAAGTAAAAGAACCCTGAAAGGTGTGTGAAATCACCTTTCCCGGGAAAAAATTGGTATGCTCTATCACCCTCGCTCATAGAAATTCTCGTGTGCAGATATAGTTAGTCAGTTCAGAAAGTGCACGTTAAATATCTCAAAATACATTTTCTTTTAACTTCTAATTTTTTTTTTACTTCTTAGCGCCGGGTTTCACCAACCGCTTGGTTTGTACGCTTATGAACTAATTTACAACAGTGTGAGGTTAAGGTTGAGTTTTTGAGGAAGTATACCCGCATTTGCGTGGAGGCAAAATGTAATGCTATAATCGGGGGATTTGAACGTTTATCTCTCCGTAATCGATAGTCCAGTCTATTGCGAAAGTGATGCCTTAGGCCAGAGGCTCCCAAACATTTTCGACTGAAGGAGTCCTGACGCCAGAAAGAAATACATACTGGAGGCCTGACGAAATGGATTGCACTAATATTATGTACAGTCCGTTTAAGAGCGTGAATCACATGTCCATCAACTCTGTGGTACAGTCGGCTATGACTCGTAGATTTACACGAACACTATCGCACGTAGATCATTTCAGATTAAACATTAATGGAGATAAAGAGTTAATAGAAGTGTCCAATACTGAACGTTGTTGCGATATTAACTGATATTTGAATAAAAACTGCGTTTAAAGGGCCGTTTTTTGACCATTTTAGAATGGCTTCATAGATATGCACTATGCACAAATCTTCATTTTGTCTTAAAAGGGACATACGGTAGTTATTAACAAGAAACATTGTCGCTTTGTCCTCCATCGTCACCGCGGAAAATTTCGAGTAATCATTCAAATACGAGTGCACTGCACACATTTCTGGCAGATCTTGGTCTTTTCTTTTCCCTCTTAACCCCCATACCTCGCGCGAGCCGGGAGCTGAGCTAGGCCTACTATGTTGCTATCAAATTGCTATTAAATTGTATCAAGCATAACAGAATGAAATAAACGGATAACATCACAAGTTTAGACTGAGCCTTTGGAAAATTTCCTTTATTCAGATTTGAAAATAAATAAATTGATAATCCTAATTACGGATGGTATTTTATAGTGGGGAAAAATAAATAAATAATATTGTAAGATTACCTTACGGATCCTGGAGCTACCACCTAGGTGGGTATTGTTCTAGTACTTTTGTTCCCACTACTTTCTGTAACCTGTGAGCTAATCGCATTTTAATTACACAAATAAGGTAGCGCTGAAAATGGTAGAATTTATAACATGAACGCGCATTTATATAGAGGGCGAGTGGATACATTTCGAAATAAAACCACCCATATGACAACACATGACTGGAATTCTAAGTTCGGCCTCGGCAAGCCAGACTATACGAGCCTGACATCTAGCCCTCGTACCCAACAATGTGTCATCTCATGGCTATAGCTCATTCTTCTCCAAGTGTTGATTTTATGACTAGCGCCATCTTCCCGGTACCTTATGACTAGTTGTAGCTGTAAAAGTCTTATGTGACAGTTACAGAGGCACGTGGTGACCCACTTGATCAAATTGCTCCAGATAAACACGCCGTTAATTAGCAGCGGCGGGGGTGGGAAGTACAGTCGGTGACGCAACAACATGTCACGTGTAGGTCCGGAGAAATATCTCTTCCTTCTCGGAAGAATAAGTTTATTATTCATAATTTTGTGCACTTGATAAAAAAAAACACAAGAGGACATCCATAAAGCCCCGTATGAGGGGAGGGGGTGAAGGGTGAAGCTCTTTTTTATACATTTTTTTAATCACAACGTCTTACTACCCATTCGGGTAATATATACGCTTATGCACTTATTATGCTGATGGTTTTAGGGATTAGGAAGGCTATATTTAGAGGAATTGTACTCGCACTTGCGTGGAGGAAAAGTGGAAAACAATTTTTGAAAAAAAACAACAACAAAAACCACCCTCAGTACAACCGTCTAAGATTTGAATCTTGATCTCCCCAACATCGGCAGTCTAGTCTACTGCGAGAGTAGCGCCTTAAACCACACGGCCACCGAAGCAGGTGCGAAGCTCTAATGTCTACAGAGTGTTATATTGGGGGTTAGAGGGGGTATATTACGTTTTACGTAATGCAGGTCTTATAATTGGATTATAAAGTTAAAAAAAATATTCATGATTTCACCGTTAATAAATCTACTTATGAATAGATTATGATTTGAAGCTGGTATTAGATCTGAGTCTCTCTTTTAGTCTCACAGAAGCTTCCATATGAATGAATGATATTCACTATCAATGGGAAAAATTACGAAACACAAGTCGGAGGGGATGGGGATCGGGCTAAATTTCTATTTGCTGCCACATGGAGTATTATTATTATTATTATTATTAGCACCACGTCTTACTACCCGTTCGGGTTATACGCACTTACGCTAATGTGTAATGGTAGGATGATTGTGAGATGAAATGGAGGACCTACAGTTTAACGTGGAATCCGAACCACGGTGGAGGCCTGGCATTCCCCACATTCACAAGATGTCTTGTCAGAGGTGAAGGAAGGGTTTGGTAATCAGATAAATCTGTGCCGGGACCGAGGATTGAACCCCGGCCGCCAGCACAGAAGTCTGACACCTTACCCCTAGACCGCCAGGTCACCTCCACATGGAGTAGAAGACTATAAAAAGATAAAAAAATTTACACTTTGACCCCTGATAGTGTTATAATTAGTTCTAGTTGTATGTAAACCGTTCCACTCATAATAATTACCAACAGAAAATATAAGTTACATTGGAGAAGATATTTACGATTTTTGGTTTTGTGGATTCATCCTGCTATAAAAAATTATTATTAAATATCTAGGAGTTTGTGATGAGTGTGTAGGTACTGTCCTTGGTCAAGTTATCTTGTATGTCGTGAGCTGATCTGGTACATCTTTAGCAAGTACAGCTAATTCCCAACAATCCAAACAACAGCAAGTTTATTATTTCATGTCTCCATTTGTGTATTCTTAGTAGAGGCTGACTCGTTTTGGTTCAATTATTATTTTACCCGGAAAGACGGTAATTACTTTCCTCCCCTCTTTTTGGAGGAATATTTTGAGTGTGGGCCGGCTTGATAAAAAAGCAAGGTCCTGAAGGTATACTCTACACTCTTATTTTGTTTCTGTTGAAGGAATTGTGTTTGTCTCTGTTCTGTATAGGCGCAATACGGGGGCGGTACGTGTCGCGGTGCCATGGGGCGGCTGTGCTGAAAGGTGGGGGCGGAGCGCACAAGGAAGAGGAGGAGGTCGTCCTGGCAACTAGGCTCGGCTTGGACTCGGTCCCTCCCCCCACCCCCAAATGTGCCGGCGCCGACCTTTAACCTCAGTGCACGTAGCGGCGGCTCGTCGACCACTGAACGGCGCGAGCGGAGACGACTATGCGCATTGACGGCGTCTCGGCGCTCTTCATCGCGGTAAGTGAAAAGCAAGTCCCGAATTTTGATGGCATGTCATTTTTTTTGGTTCATTTTATACAATGCTAATAAGTAACCTACACACTGTATATGATAGCCTTGTAGAAATGTATATTTTGTAGCTAATTTTTTTTGTCATTTTGGAATTTAAGGTCATATTTTCTGGTTTTTCGTCAATTTAGAATAATTTTTAGAAATATTTGATTCATTTGAAAGCATTTATGTTGAATAAGTATATTTCAAAATACTCTAGATGTTTTATAGATGCATAAATGCTCAATCATGTTTCCAAAATATAGCTATCTGAATGAAGAGATAAAGTAGACCATTAACTTTGTATCACAGTTGTCTGAATGAGAATATAATGTAGGCCATGAACTTTATATCACAGTTGTCTGAATGAAGAGATAAAGTAAGCCACGAACCTTGTATTTTCTTTACCTATATGGCTGTAAAACACACATTCCTGGTGAGATACTATAACTAAGCTGTAGAGGGTTGCATTGGTAGGGGGTGCAAGAGTTTATATGTTAAAGGCTTTTCATTGCAAGCTGAATTATTAAAGTGCTTGTTTGATTTAGTCATCTGCAATTATTATGAGTTTTTGTTTATATTTTTAGATACTTTTTTTGAAAATTTGAAGCTATCTGTTAACATTTTTAGGCAGTTTTATAGGTCAATATTTGACCATCTTTATAACTTCAAAATCCAGGCTGTGGTAATAAATGACACGAAGGGGGACACTACTAAGACCTTTACCACGCCTTGAAGGTGCCATGGTGACTGCAGCCAACGGGAATAGAGAAAACCTAGAAATTTCAGAGAATTTAAAACTGACAGGAAAATCATGGGATTATAATGGAATTTAAAACTGCCAAGAAAATCAGGGAAATGTCAAGGAAGTTTGTGGTTGATCATGGAAAATTCAATATTTGGCTGCTATGAGAAGATAACTTAACTTTGTCTCATCATATTCAAACACTATTTTTTTTTTCAGAATTCTTGTACATTTATTTTTTAGTCTTTTTCAAAAATAATGTTTCCTAACCAATTGAGTATTTTAGTATATTTTCTTAAACTCTTTTTAAATTTCAATATGGGTTTTGTTTGGAGAAATTATAATTTTTAACTGACGGTAGAGTCGGGAATTTTATTTAAGAGATTTTGTGGTCACCCTCTGGAATTTTTACCCACATTAGTGATCACTTGGTCTAAGCTATCACTCTCACAAGAGACTGGATGGATGGTGATAGGGATATTAGGGTTAAACTCCCGGTCTTAATCCATGTAAATATGCGTACAGTTCTTCTAAACCTACCTTCATCATCCCTATACCCATGTGTGTAAATATTCGGATAGCCCGGATGGGTAGTAAGACACTGAGCCCATCACACACAACACCCTTTTAGAGAATTTAACACGTGACTGTATATTATCCAACCCTAGCGGAGCTTAACTATATTAACTTACAACTGTCAAAATTTACACCAGCTATCAAAAGTGAAAGCTGCAGGGCACAAACTATCGCTAGAGCCCTCCGCGGATATATGCGGATATCCGCACCAATATTAACAAGTGGAATAATAATTGTGCACAAGCTGACGTTAGAGCTACAGACAACTTATTTTATAGTTTTATCAAAGCATTGGGAAAACAATTTATTAAAAAAAACCTACATACAGTGGCAATAAATAACATTATACAACAGCAAAAAAAAAAAAAAATCATACCTTCGGGATATAAGTGGCTGATTCTAAAAGAGATTGATGTTCTGATTCCAATCTGTGGCACGTCTACATCAACAGATATACTCATTTAAAATTTCAATGCAGTAACTATTTTTAGTAACATACACTTCTACATATGATATGCAATCTTCGTCATTAACTTTTTTCGTGTTCTAATACAACATTTATATTATCACACAGGTAATATTTGTATTCTATTTAATTAAAATAATTGCCACTGATATTTTTTTCTAATAGTACGTTTTGCATTTCCTCTTAAAAACCGACAGTTATCTCCCGTCATGGCAGTAGATCAGCGACCTTGATAACTCCTTTACGTCATGGATATGTCCTGATGAAAGCGTTCTCCCTTGCCCATCACTCAAGCTCCCAAATTATCAGGGGAAAAAACCCAACTGTGAAAGTAGAAAATGAATTTTCAAGGACATTTGACGCTCCATATATGTGTGTAGCATTGCATGTAAAGTTAACACCACCAGAGATTCATAATTGTCTTATTTCCTTTTTTCAAGAAGTTCATGCACCACTGCTCGAAACAAAATCCAAGCTGTTAGTTCAGTATCTTGTATCTTCGTCTCAATTACGTCATAGTTCTAAAGTTTCCTTATTTACGGACCAATGGTGATTCGTTATTTAAGCTTAGCATCTATTATATTGAAAAAAAAAACTTCTGTGATATAGGAGAATCCATTTCCTATTTTGGGAATGCCAGGCCTCCACCGTGGTTCGGATTCCACGTTAAACTGTAGGTCCTCCATTTCATCTCACAATCACCCTACCATTACACATTAGCGTAAGTGCGTATAACCCGAACGGGTAGTAAGACGCGGTGCTAATAATAATAATAATAATAATAATAATAATAATATTTCCACTAATCAGTAAAACTGCTTTAAAACTTAATTTCATCGCCTCAATAAATATTCGCCATTCATTAGGACAATGTTCAATGCCTAATTATTTCATAAGATCATTAAAGTCTTCCCCAAACTGTCTTCCATGGTGGAGTACTTGGAATACACTACACTGCGTTGTTAATGCATTGCCATTTAGTTCCAACTTAAGTAATTTCCATTGTTGCAACCGGTAACCAGGAAGCTCAAATTAATCTTTGGTTAACTTTAGTTCACGAATTCTCTCTTTAAAACCTTCTTTTTTTTAAATTAAATGTAACATGCCATCAGTTATCAGTCGGTAGTCCAAAACCTTAGAAGTGGATGATTCAGTAAAGTTTATAACACATTCATCAGCACTATCTTCATTAATGGGTTCCTTCGTCCCATGCTTTTTGAGGAAACTGGAACAGACAGGTCTTCACTATGTGGAGCCGTCAGCTCGCTGTTTGTTTTTTTAGACATTTCTGATATTTTTTATCATACAGAAATAGCATCATCACCATCTACGTAATCTACTGTTCTAAACACAAATGAAAGACAAGACTTCATAATATTCATTTTTATTTAAAACTAAATTTCATTACTCTTTTACTCTCTGAAACGTCCTCTGGAAATATGAGAATGTATGCACATAAAAACCTAGCAAACACAGGGAATTAAAATGGTGGCAACTCTGATGTAAGCACACAGGACTAGTAGGTTTCTAAACTGTCCACAAAGGTTCTTTAAATGCGTGTATCCATACATTGTCATCATCCAGTGATACGATACAGCACAACACAGTCTGATTTTTTTTCTTCTGTATCATCACTGGATGTTAAAACGGAGGACGTTATGAATTAAAAATGGAGTCTTCAGTTCTAGTATTTCTGCAGAAATGAGCACATCTTTGCGAATATCAGCAATTTCGTACATTTTTATTCGTCATTAGATGTTGGAAAGAAAAAAAAAGAAAAAGACGAAACGAATCCTGTTTTATTGCTTTATTGTAATGATTTGGATCTTTTGTGTCCTAAATAAAAAAAAAATTAAGTTGTGTTTCTACAAACCATATAGTTTACTCTTTACTCCACTCCTCTGACAAGACATCTTGTGAATATGAGGAATGCCAGGCCTCCACCGTGGTTCGGATTCCACGTTAAACTGTAGGTCCTCCATTTCATCTCACAATCACCCTACCATTACACATTAGCGTAAGTGCGTATAACCCGAACGGGTAGTAAGACGCGGTGCTAATAATAATAAATGATTTACTCCACTCCGTTGGTCCAAAAATATATTCCTAGCAACAAAAAGTTGGGGGGGGGGGGGTGGGGGGATGCACAAACAAAGATGAAA